>ML271300.1:0-67108 GCA_005239495.1 Nicotiana undulata
TCTTATTTCCAAGACAGTATTGTATTTTCATTTCCAGACTTGTATTTAGCATTCCAGTAGTTACTCCGTGAGATTGTGACACCCCGATTTTGGGAAGTTTACGTTATCTTATGATTGTCATGTTTCTCTTTTCCGCATTGAAGTTTTATTAATTTTATTATCGATGTTGGAAAGATTACTGTTGGGAAAGGTACGTTATTGATGTACGGTGAAACTTGTTTCCCACTTTTATCCCTGTGTGTGGTGGAAATTGGTTGAGACTGATGAATTTAGCATTTCATTTCGTACTAAATGACTTTTAATTGCTATTACAAGTTATACGTTGGCTGGCCTAGCGGGTTCAACGTTAGGCGCAGTCACGGCCTAAAGGGTGGAAATTTGGGTCGTGACAGATGGATAACAGTTCCAATGTATGAGATGAGATTAAGCTATCATTCTTAAGATGAACAGTAATGAGCAAGCATTAAAGGACTTAGATTTATACATATAGGATAAGCAGCGAGAGAGTATCCTATAGTTAGGTAGAAAACCTCAGTAATAATAAACCAAAGTAAATGTTATGGTATAGTATGACCTACCTAGATGTAATAAAGCCATAATTATAAATAACCGAGTCTATAAAACAAAAAATATAGCAATAAACGTAAGTTCAACGGTACCAAGCGAAGAAATTCAATACCCCTATAGATGCCTAGAGGGACAGCTTGTCATAGTTATGTATATGTTCACAAAGTGAGGTCTAAAGATGGGCTAAAAGCTGGAGTAAAAAGGATAGAAGAGTTGCATAGGCGCACATACAAGGACAGAGTTTTACTGGCTACATGACATAAAGTAGCAACAATTATGAGATTGGAAGAATTCCGACCACAAGTCGTGATGTGAGAAAGAGGACTAAAGAAGGGAAAGCCCTAGCCTTTGGATTTATTCACAGAACAGTTGCCTAAATGGCAATGATAGTATTAAAGTATTTGTAAGAGCTATAGCTTAAGAGATGGATAAGTGCATCAGTCAACATTCGAGGATGAATGTTCCAAAGGGGAGAATAATGTTACACCTCATGTATTAGTACGTTAGAATACGTCGTAAGTCAATTGATGTAAGCTCATAAATGAAATCATCCTTGAATGTACATAAAGTAAGTTACTCATGATACCTTTGGGGTTACAAATATTTAAGACCATGAATAACAAGTATCAAGAGGGTTGGAAATCTTGGAAGCTAAACGAAATGAATAAAATAAGTTTCTCCGAAAGTCTACAAGTTAGGAATGTTATGTACTTTAGGGTGAGACTAGGTGCTTAACATGATAAGGAGGTTATGTTATGAGTTATTTTAGTCGTATTATAGTCGTGTGTTATGGTTCGAAGTTAAGCGAGTTGTGGAACAAAAGTTGGCAAAGGTCATCACAAGTTACATTCATAAATGTGCTGAAAATTAGGTCAAATATAGCAGAGCTTTTCTCTCAATATAAAAATAATTACGGGGTGATCCAACTATCAAATTGACATTCTACGAGTCTAGTTTCCAACGCATTAAATTGTTTGTCGATACGGCACTGGAGTAGAGAACTATTCGTATTTTTGCGAGACTAACTTAGGCGGTGTGTGATTCTCCAACCTTTAAAGATTGGGGCAAGGCTCATTTGGGTTCATTGTTTTCGACCCAACAAGACCCTATACTCTCCCAAAACACTCTCAAAGTAGTCTCCATGATCCTAGAATGAAAACCAAAGATAAAACATGAATCCAACGCTAGAAATCCCGTGGTACTTGCTAGATCGTAGTTTTTCATCCTATGGCTGTTTTGGATGATTCTTCANAATGTCGTTCACCATTTTTACTCTTTAAAAATAGAGTTAATACTGGATAAAATTGTAATTTGATTATTTTCCTGATATATATTTAAGAATTTATCAATAAAAAATTTAGTTATAGTATTTTTCCTTATTTGAACTAAATAGGAAGTCCCTATATTTTAGGACTTCAAATTAGTGTACAGTTTTTTCTTATATAAATCCTTGCCTACTTCTTGTCGTCAATACAGAAATTGAGTAACTTGCCTAGAATTTTGGTTGTGAAAGTTTTTAGCGATATGAAATATTATTCTTATGGAAGTTCTAACACCAAACCAATCCTTGACCGTCTCTTACCATATGAAGGTTTTCTTGGGTGACCTTTCTGCACGAAACATTGAGTCAGTCTTTTTCTTAGAGTAATTTTTCTTCGTAACATCAATTCTCTCTCGAGATCTATCACATGAATTTCAAAGATGGACCGAGTTTGTAATTTGTAATTGTATATTTACATAACATCAATCCTTTGAGCGGGTTCTTTCTTATTGTTTTGTTCCGGAGAAAATGTTGGAGTCACTATTGTATTTTCACATGAAAACTGAGTTCTATCAGTTTGAGATTTTTCTGGTAAGTCTAAGATTATCCATTTGTTTGTGCAAGTACTAGAAGTATCGTATTTGTTTCTTCAATACTGATGATCTTTTCCATGTCATTCTTTGAACTATTGTGTTGAAAAATTATTGATCTATTATATTTTGTTGTATAATTTATTTTATTATAGCGGTATCCGGTCAACTTGTGTGCATCTCGAGTATTTCATCAAAATACTTAATTGAATAACTCCGCTCATCGAAATATAGGCAAATACGAAGAAATTATTTTGTTATACACACAACATGCATAGAAAGGTTTGAGAGTGGTGGTTGAAAATCATCATTCTTAGGTAGTTGCATCTTCAAGTCAAGTTACCTTCAGATAACTTCTGTAATTGGCGAAAATACAATTGTAATAAATTATATTATTTTATTTATTGAGCTAGCTAAATAGTTTATATGTACATTATTTTTAGGATCTTATTTTAAATTATTTTAATATGAACATATTATTTAATAATATTTATGCGATTTCTTAAAAAATTATATACTCACTGATATGGATACACGCGCATAGCGCATACCATAAGACTAGTATATATATATATATATATATATATATTAGAGTTTCAAGGCAAATTATAAGTGTTTACACACCAACTTCAACATCAAAAGTTGGTTCAAGAAGAGACGACAACGCCTATAGTATTGTGGTGTGATTGAGAGTTGTTGTGAGCTACACCAGTTGGGAATTTCAAGTTGTATATACTACCTAAGGTAATCATCATGTTCTTGTTTGTTCTTAAAGATAACTATGTGTTGGTTGAGTTGTTTGAGTGAAAATCTACAAGATAGTAAGTGACATAGCATAAAAATTATTATCTTTTTTGTGGGCTGTGTTGAGGCTATATATATAGTATTGTGGCTGGAAATTGTTAGAAATAGTTTGATATTGATATGTCTGTTGTTTTTATTCTTATACATGTGCCAATTAAGTTGATTGACGAAAATAAACATGAAATCAAGAGGTTAACGATAAAGGCTAAGGTACTAAGCGTGTGGACTATTATTGAAGATTTTCTTATGATGTTTTGGGTCAAAAATAATATGGTAAGCATAAGTATGTTATTATATATGTAGGAAGATTCATGGAAAAGGAATTGGATTAAATTATATTTTGTAAATTGTAAATCGAACTTGCCGCTCAAAATAGATGTTGAAGTAATCACAGAGCTTATTATGAATTATTATTTTTTTTTGTTGTTTGGTGANATAGCAGAGCTTTTCTCTCAATATAAAAATAATTACGGGGTGATCCAACTATCAAATTGACATTCTACGAGTCTAGTTTCCAACGCATTAAATTGTTTGTCGATACGGCACTGGAGTAGAGAACTATTCGTATTTTTGCGAGACTAACTTAGGCGGTGTGTGATTCTCCAACCTTTAAAGATTGGGGCAAGGCTCATTTGGGTTCATTGTTTTCGACCCAACAAGACCCTATACTCTCCCAAAACACTCTCAAAGTAGTCTCCATGATCCTAGAATGAAAACCAAAGATAAAACATGAATCCAACGCTAGAAATCCCGTGGTACTTGCTAGATCGTAGTTTTTCATCCTATGGCTGTTTTGGATGATTCTTCAAAGTGATGTAAACTCAGATTTATATATATATATATATATATATATATATATATATATATATATATATATATATANTCTTAGAGTAATTTTTCTTCGTAACATCAATTCTCTCTCGAGATCTATCACATGAATTTCAAAGATGGACCGAGTTTGTAATTTGTAATTGTATATTTACATAACATCAATCCTTTGAGCGGGTTCTTTCTTATTGTTTTGTTCCGGAGAAAATGTTGGAGTCACTATTGTATTTTCACATGAAAACTGAGTTCTATCAGTTTGAGATTTTTCTGGTAAGTCTAAGATTATCCATTTGTTTGTGCAAGTACTAGAAGTATCGTATTTGTTTCTTCAATACTGATGATCTTTTCCATGTCATTCTTTGAACTATTGTGTTGAAAAATTATTGATCTATTATATTTTGTTGTATAATTTATTTTATTATAGCGGTATCCGGTCAACTTGTGTGCATCTCGAGTATTTCATCAAAATACTTAATTGAATAACTCCGCTCATCGAAATATAGGCAAATACGAAGAAATTATTTTGTTATACACACAACATGCATAGAAAGGTTTGAGAGTGGTGGTTGAAAATCATCATTCTTAGGTAGTTGCATCTTCAAGTCAAGTTACCTTCAGATAACTTCTGTAATTGGCGAAAATACAATTGTAATAAATTATATTATTTTATTTATTGAGCTAGCTAAATAGTTTATATGTACATTATTTTTAGGATCTTATTTTAAATTATTTTAATATGAACATATTATTTAATAATATTTATGCGATTTCTTAAAAAATTATATACTCACTGATATGGATACACGCGCATAGCGCATACCATAAGACTAGTATATATATATATATATATATATATATTAGAGTTTCAAGGCAAATTATAAGTGTTTACACACCAACTTCAACATCAAAAGTTGGTTCAAGAAGAGACGACAACGCCTATAGTATTGTGGTGTGATTGAGAGTTGTTGTGAGCTACACCAGTTGGGAATTTCAAGTTGTATATACTACCTAAGGTAATCATCATGTTCTTGTTTGTTCTTAAAGATAACTATGTGTTGGTTGAGTTGTTTGAGTGAAAATCTACAAGATAGTAAGTGACATAGCATAAAAATTATTATCTTTTTTGTGGGCTGTGTTGAGGCTATATATATAGTATTGTGGCTGGAAATTGTTAGAAATAGTTTGATATTGATATGTCTGTTGTTTTTATTCTTATACATGTGCCAATTAAGTTGATTGACGAAAATAAACATGAAATCAAGAGGTTAACGATAAAGGCTAAGGTACTAAGCGTGTGGACTATTATTGAAGATTTTCTTATGATGTTTTGGGTCAAAAATAATATGGTAAGCATAAGTATGTTATTATATATGTAGGAAGATTCATGGAAAAGGAATTGGATTAAATTATATTTTGTAAATTGTAAATCGAACTTGCCGCTCAAAATAGATGTTGAAGTAATCACAGAGCTTATTATGAATTATTATTTTTTTTTGTTGTTTGGTGAATTAGTAACTTATAGGATGTAATAAAAATAGGGGAGGTGCCCAAAGGATTATTGGGCATTCCTTCATGTCGGGAGGAGGTAGCCGTTGGAGGAGAAGATAAGGGCAGTTTTCTTAAGAAGATCATATTGAGCTTCGTCGACGATTGCAAAGAAGATCGAGATGGTATGTTAAAACACTTCCTTCTTTCTTATGGAATGATCTAAAGTGAAATTATCGTAAACGATACACTATTTCATGACAGATCTACTCCTAGCAACTAAGGTCGTCCATTTAACGGATCTACTCCTAGAAACCATGGCCATCCATAAAGTTATTCTAAGCATATATGTATGTTGCTTCAATTCTATTGAGATTCATATTAATGGTATGATGTCCATAACGTTAGTCGAAGTGCAACAACCTTACGTCACTCTGAAAGGTTTAGAATGTGATTCCATGAGTCCAGCATGCATTATATAAATATATCTATTTTACTCTATCGAGTCGCGCTATACTCGGCCGGGTAAGGTACGTATTGTGCAATAACTGATCAACTGGGTTTTACTGAGCTCCACGTAGCCATGTACGATCCTACCGAGCCTTATGATGGCCAGGTACGTTTTTACCAAGCCTATTACGGCCAGGTACGATATGATGATGATGATGATGCCCATAGAGGCGTATGTTTTTAAAAGTGTATGTATATATGTAAATCATGCATTTCATGTCGGCAGTCCTCAGAGGCACTCAAATGTTACAGGTTGTATCTTCTCTATCTCTCTTTATATTACTATTCTTATTTATGTTTTCCTACCTTAAATAATGTAACAACCCGGCCGGTCGTTCCGTATAATCTGCATTATTGTTGCTATTTTTGCCTTGTCATACATTGGTCATACTGTTTATGACGTATTGGAGTCGGTTGGCTCGGGTTCAGAATGGTTGTAGTGAGAATTGAGACACTTAATCTCTAAAAGTAGCCTTATAGTTGAAAAAGTCATCTGGGAGTTGACTTATTGGTAAACGATCTCGGAATGTGGATTTTATGGCTTGGATAGCTTCGTTAGGTGATTTGGGACTTGGGAGTGTGTTCGGAATGCAATTTCGATGTCCGGTGTAGAATTAGGCTTGAATTGGCGAAAGTTAGTTTTTGGTGATTTCCGGTCGGCAGTGAAAAATAGGATATCGTGGTCCGAATGGAATTCCGGAAGTTGGAGCAGGTTCGTAATATCATTTTGGATATGTGTGCAAATGTTCAGGTCAACCGGAGGTGTTTTGGATAGTTTCGGCTTCGTTGGTGAAATTTAGGAATTTCAAAGTTCATAGGCTTGAATTTGATGTGATTTTGGTGTTTTGATATTATTTTGGGTGTTCGGAGAGTGAGACTAAGCCTGTATGATCATTTATGATGTGTTGGTATGTTTGGTTGGGGTCCCGAGGGGGCTCGGGATTGATTTCGGATGGTTAACGGGGATTTTTAGACTTGAAATGTGCAGCATCAGCTGCTTGTGTTCTGTTACTGTCATTTTCGCACCTGCGGATATTTGACCACAGGTGAGAACCACAGAAGCGGCCAGGAAGGTCGCAGGTGCGGTCGAGGCCCGTTGGGGGAAAATCGCGGAAACGGCTGGTTGAGCGCATCTGCGGGACCGCGGGTGCGATACCTGGGCCGCAGATGCGGGATTTGGTTGTTTAATGAAAAACCGCAGGTGCGGTAGTCTTGATCTGTAATGACCCGACAGGTCGTTTTGAGCTCTAGCGCGTCGTTCAGCGGTTGGAAGTCATGAACAGCTTCATTTCTGGTATTTTGACTTGTGCGTATGGTCGGAGTTGAAATTCAGGAAGTTCGAAGTTAGATTGGAAGGAAAATTCTCAATTCGGAAGCCTTAAGTTGAAGAAATTGACTAAGATTGGAATTTAAGTAAACGACCTCGAAAACAGGATCTGAAGGTTCCAGCAAGTTCGTATGATGAATTCGGACTTGGGCGTATGTCCGGATGGGGTTTTGGATAACCCGGGAGCGTTTCGGCGTATATTGTGGAAGTTAGTATTTTAGAAGAATTTCATAAGAATGGGTTGGAAGGCATCTCAGTGTTATAGAGGTCCATTTGGGATTTCGAGTCTGGGAATAGCTTCGTATGGTGATTCTGGAGTTGGGAGCGCGATCGGAAGTGAATTCGGATGTCCGGAGGTCATTTTGAAGTCATTTGGCTAAAGATAGAAATTTGAAAGTTTTTGAGAAGTTTGATCGAGAATTTGACTTTTTGATATCGGGGTTGGATTCCAATTTCGAAAGTTGGAGCAAGTCTGTAATGTCGAATATGACTTGTGTGCAAAATTTTGGGTCAATCGGACGTGATTTAATAGGTTTCGGCATCAAATGTAGAAGTTTGAAATTTCAAAGTTCATAAAGTTTGAATTTTAGTGCGATTCAAGATTTCGGCATTGTTTGATGTGATTTGAGGCCTCGTGCAAGTTCGTATCATGTTTTGGGACATGTTGGTATAATTGGTTAAGGTCTCGAGGGCCTCGGGTGGATTTCGGAAGGTTAACGGAATGCATTTCGGACCAAAGAGTTAATGAAATTGTTCTGCAGAAAAGCTGTTTTGACAGTAATTTATGCATCGAAGAGCTAACTTTGGAATCGTATATATAATAATCTATACGGAATCTGAATATTTGCAAAACATAAAAGTTTTAGATCTTGAAGTGTAGTTTTCAGAACATTAAACCATTTGTCATTTGGTGTTTTGTGCGAAACGTTATGACCGATTGATGGTTGGTGGGGCAGTTTCGCCAGAATTTTCTGATGCGTGGAGCCGACTTTAGAAGCTCATATCTCGGAATATATAAAGAGTTATATGGTGTACAACCTATCAAATTAAAGATCGTCTAGTCTAGTTTCTAAATCTTCAAACCGTTTGTTATTTTGAGTTAAATATGTGATCTTACATGGATTTAGACATGGAAAAATTTGTATAAATTTGAGATTTTTGGGTAAGACCTAGAACTTGGAATTTTGGACCTTTACCATGAATTTGAGCATGAAAATTGTAACAAATTTTATATTTGAGTTAGTAAAGTTATGGGTAGAATTTATCTTCGAGAAATTTCGGAATCCGGGCACGTGGGCTCGAGGGCATTTTGGTCAATTCCTCGAGCAGAGATGGGAGTTTATATAATCTAAAATTATTAACAAATATTTGAGTATATTTTCACTGGTTTATCATTATTTAGATAGTTTGGGGGCGTTGCGCATCCATTGAAGTCGTCTTAGAATCTTGGAAGCCGGGTATGAATCTTCGGAGCGAGGTGAGCCTCCTTTCCAACCTTGTAAGAGGGAATTGTCCCCATAGGTATTCTATTTGTTGTGTATACTTGTTTTGGGGCTACGTACGTACAAAGTGACGAGAGTACGTACGTAGTTGCTATTATGTCATGTCGGGTAGTTTTAGGGCCCACAGCATGCCTTGTGTTCTTTGTTGTGAGGTTTTAAATGTGGTGAAGTCCTGTTATATGTAGTTTTATTTCTCTATGATTTATGGAAGTTAAAATAACATGAAAAGGAATTGTTTTACGAAAATATAATATGAAAGGGATTGTTTTACGGGAAGTAATACGAAAGCAATTGATTATGGAAAGTAATATGAAAAGAAAAGAATATTGTGTGTGCATGTGACCGCTTCGCAATTTACTTTCCGCGAGCAATGTGTGATTTCCCCCACTCTCATGGGAGCGGGTCGTACGCCACGGCGGATTGAAAGGTGCACTTTTGGTACGGGTCGTTCAATCCTCGGCAGTGCACCTGTGAGATTATACTATGGTAAGCATGCACTTTTGGGATGGGCCGTTTGATCCTCGTAGTGCATAGCTATTTTTCCTTACGACTCTGGCCAGTTGTCTTACTCCTGTGTGCGCATGACTATTTGGTACTGTTTTTTGGATATTGACTTGGCAAATAATTGAGGAAAAGAAAGTGGAAATCTTTAATTACTTTAGCATTTAGGAAAAGGGAAAGTGGAAATTGTTATTTACTTTCGGCATTTACTTGGATTTCCTGTACTTCATACGTATTTGCTGCCCACTGTCTCATGTGCTTACTATTTCATTATATCATGTTATATTATATTGATGGACCTTAGTGAGTGTCGAGTCGACCTCTCTTCACTACTTCTTCGAGATTAGACGGGATACTCACTGGTACATACTTGTTTATGTACTCATGCTACACTTTTTGTGCATTTTGTTGCACAGGTACTTTCATAGTACATGGATTGATTTGGAGACTTACTCGGGCTGCATTCATCCGGAGGCGTTCCGCAGGTGACAGAGTCTCCCTTCTATGTCTTTACATTTTTATCTCTATTGCCTTTGTCCAATTTATCTCTCGGACAAGAATTGTATAATTGTATAAATTCCTAAAAATTGCTCATGCACTTGTGTCACCAGGTTCTGGGGATGTGTTGGTATTTCTTTTATTATTTTAAGTTGATTTCATGTCGTATTTAATTTACGAGGTTTTTAAATTATTTGGTTATGAAATGCAGAAAAGGGCATGATTTCGAAAATATTAAGCATGAAGTTGTTTGAACCAGTTCAGAGATTGGCTTGCCCGAAAGTGTGTGCGGCGCCATCACGACCCATAGATTTTGGGTCGTGACAACGTGGTATCAAAGCTCTAGGTTCCGCTAGGTTTCACGAGTCATGAGCAAGTCTAGTAGAGTCTTGCGGATCGGTACGGAGACATCTGTACTTATCTTTGAGAGGCTACAGGGCTGTTAGGAGTACTTCCCTTCTTGATTCCTCATCGTGTGATTTGATTTCCTTAAGGATTATGCCTATGTTTCCCCCTACTCAATCTTACGCGTCGCGAAGTGCTTGTCATGAACCGAGAGTTTGAAGAATTGTAATGGTGCTACGAATATGGTGCGAGATGGTTTCCATGTGTAGCAAGTTAGGGTTGTGGTTGTTGCCCTCCAGGAGAGTATGGTGTTGCTTTAGTTCAGTTGTCGTGTTCCTGAGAACCTTGAGGCTGTGCTCAAATTGTTATGGTGTTTTCGATTGGTTATCGCGCGGTGATGATATGATGTGAGAATGTTGCCCGTATGTTGGGGGTGGTGAATGGTTTGAAGGGAGGTTTCCTCAAGGTGTGACTTCGAGGCCTTAGTATTGTAATTCCGGCAGAGCACGAGCATTTGGATGGTAAATGGTCAGGTTTAGGAGTGATAAAGTAGTAAGACTTGGTGTTTTCAAGTAAGGTGGAACATTCACATGTGTTGTGATATCGACGTCAATGATCGAAGAGAATGTGTTAAGTTCGTCAGTGCCATGGTGTCTTCGGTGGAATGATGTCAGAATACTGTGAAGAAGTATTGGAGAAGCGGGTGTCAGAGGTCATGGTGCGATGTGGTTCAGCATGGAATAAGCATTTTCTAATGAAGGCGACTCGATAAAGATGATTTTTCGAAGGGTTTGAAGTCGTAGTGATATGCTGGTTTAAGAGCTAGGGAGAATGATATTTAATTGAGGCCGCAGTTGAGAAGTATGGGATGAAGGAAGTCACGAGAGACGGTGTCAGTTGGTGATTTCCACAGGTGGGTTATTTTCTGCGAATTGGTTAGCGGTTGTACGGTTGGCTAGTTTTCTGCAAGGGATCATAGTGGTTATTCGGTAGGAGGCAGAATGTGTGAATGATGCTAGGGATTTTGAGTAGCTTCGGTCTAAGTGGGGGAGTCCCACCTCCTGCAATTGGGTTGTAGGATTGTGTTCTCAGAGGGTTGCGGAATTGTCGGTATATTGGCAAGTTATTTCAGTTGAGGGAAGGGAATAAAAATGGTGAGTATGCATGGAACTTGGCAGATATGTGCAGATAGGTCCCATTTGGGTCAGGGTTAGGCTTTGAAAGATTCAGAATTTAGGCATCAGGCATAGGCAAGTTGTAAGGGCAGTGACTCAGTCACGTACTTCATCGAAATGATGTTCATGTGCTACGAGAGCCTCGGAGTTGATCGTACTCGGGGTCAGTCAGGAGTGGGTGACTCTCCGCAGTGGTCCTAGTGAATTCGAAGATTAGAGAATGTGGTGTTTAAGGGTTTCAAGCAGCAGTATGATTAAGAATCGAGCTTTTGCAACGTAGTTTCTGAGAAATGGAAAGATGATTGGAGTACCCTATGTTATTTTCAGCATGCAGGATAGTTGTGAAGGAGTGAGGGAAGTAGACTCCGGATGGTGGGAACGGTCATTTGGAAGGGTATAAGACGGGCTGCGGGATTTAGGCAGCACGGTCTCGTGAATCTGGGTCACTCGGGAAGAATTGCGGGATGAGTTGCTATGAGTTGAAGGGAGCTGCAATTATCTCCGGGGCAATCTAAGATGATTAAAAGGAAGGTGGATTTGGTTAGCCATGGTTGAAATGGCACATGTTCGGCAGTGATCAAGTTCCTTCGGTGTGATTGCGTATGTGTATGGTTTGTTCGGATGTGTGTGGGGCATGTCGACCGTTGTAATAGATTTCATTGGAAGCATTCAAGTGATATGGCCTGTCAGGTGTAGGCGGATCCCGGATGGTTTATGGTGGTTCAGACCACTACTTAAGGAATTTGCATGTATTGTGATTGTGAGAATTCGCTCGTGTGTTGTTGTGATCCTCGTGAATTGAGGTAAGTAAAGGTTTTCTATATGATAAAGTGTTCACCCTATTAGTGGTTCAGGAAATACGATGAAATTCCTACGATATTCCATATCGGCATGTTGGGACCAGTAGTCAGTGTGGAATTGGAGGTAAGAATCGAGATCGCGGTTCGGTTTTAACAAGGATGTCATGAGCTCGGAGGAGCAAGGGAAAAGTATTTGAATGTTTAGAGTAAGTTGGTATTGTCTTCTGTGTCACCTGAGATCGGTGTTTGAGGAAAGAGGCTTTTCATCCTGGTTATGGGTTCTTGATTTGTCTTGCAACGTTAGTGTGATCGGTGGTATAGATGTGCAAACTTGTTACCTTGCGTGGAAGGTCGTGGAAGCGTGACCTCGAAAGATTTTATAAGATGTACATGTAGTCACCTAATTGGTTGGAGATTTAGACCAAGTATAAGGAAGGGAAACACTGCTTATTTGAGAATTTATGCCTTGAAGGCATTCGGTTCAGTTGGTTGTGGATTGTGGGGTGCTCGTCCCGGCTATGATGGTTGTTCTTGCGTGATATGAAGGGAAGTAGGTTGTTTTGACCAGGTAAGGCTATCAGCCTAGTTCAGTGCGAGCAGAATCGGCTTGAATATGAATGGATTCAAACAAGATTATGGGCTTCATGCGAGTCAGATGTGTTCATTTCTGCATAGCGCTCCTCAAGGAGGGGTGTTGGGATATCAGATGTTGTCTCGTCTTTGTTGATTCAGGTATATTATGATTGTGCCGTGTGAGTTGTGAAACGGCTTGATAATTTCGTATGTGTTGAGATTCCGCATAGTGATGTGGTTATGTGAGCAGAGCGGCTCTTCAGATTCAGGTTATATATCGCACCTCAGTTGTGCTTGAGTTGGTAGTATATGGCCCATCAGTCTCCCCAGAATGGTACTATGCACTTAGCGTGCTTGTGACCGGTATTCAATGATTTGTAATAATGATCAATTCAGCTCCGTGTTTATCTCTTTATGTAAATTTTATGATGGGATCAGGTGGCACGCCGCCACGGGTATGTTATTTGGATCGGTTTGCATGCCGCAACAGCGTGATGTTGAGTAGGGCTCCTATAATTATTTTCCTTGTGTTTTACTTCCTGTATTTTGGGGAGAGTTTATATTGGTTACGTGGGTTGAGTAGTCCTTTCCTGATTCATTTCTTATGTATCATGTTCAAGTTGTGGCCTATTGGCGCATTATGGCATCGTGTGTGGCTGTTGGTCATGTCTGGGAGGAACTGTTGTTTGAACAGTTCATACTGGGTGAGACGAGAATTATAAATCTGGGATCGGTGTGATAAGATTTTTGTGAAGTAAACTACAGGCCAATCACCACTGTTTGGTCTACAATGAGATGATGATCTAAGTCAAGAGAAAGGATTTCAATGTTTGATTAACTATGCAGTTGGTTACCAATGTCTACGCATCTTCTCCGTTGTGGTGGTATCGGCAGCATATTAGCAAGATGTTTGTATATATCTTATAAATTGCATTGCGAGCATCAAATTCGTAGAATTTTGTCTATTAAGGTTTAGGGAGCGTCGTGGTGGTCAACAGATGGACTATGCAGTGTATGGTGTCGATTCAGTGAAGGTGCGCAGATGGGTTCTGGTTCCTCGTGTGGTAATTGATACGGTATTCCTAAATCAGAGCAGGCTTGGCGGAGAATTTCAGGTGTTGGAATTGAGTCCGGAATTTGCTGTATGGATAAAGGAGGTTATCTTCAGATTTTTTTTCAAGTTTATGTGTTCAAATGGGCTGTGTCAGCACGGGCAGGTGCACGAGGTGTTGGTCAGTGAATTCAGATATCTCAAGAGAAGTTCTCGGCACGTTCGAGGACGAACGTCTGTTTAAGTGGGGGAGAATGTAACGACCCGATCGATCGTTTTGAGCTCTAGCGCGTCGTTCAGCAGTTGGAAGTCATGAACAGCTTCATTTCAGGTATTTTGACTTGTGTGTATGGTCAGAGTAGAAATTCAGGAAGTTCGGAGTTGGATTGGAAGGAAAATTCTCAATTCGGAAGCCTTAAGTTGAAGAAACTGACTAAGATTGGAATTTTGAGTAAACGACCTCGGAATCAGGATCTGAAGGTTCCAGCAGGTTCTTATGATGATTTCAGACTTGGGCGTATGGCCTGATGGGGTTTTGGATAACCCGGGAGCGTTTCGGCGTATATTGTGGAAGTTAGTATTTTAGAAGAATTTCATAAGTTTGGGTTGGAAGGCATCTCAGTGTTATAGAGGTCCGCTTGGGATTCCGAGTCTGAGAATAGCTCCGTATGCTGATTCTGGAGTTGGGAGCGCGATGGGAAGTGAATTCGGATGTCCGGAGGTCATTTTGAAGTCATTTGGCTAAAGATAGAAATTTGAAGGTTTTTGAGAAGTTTGACCGAGAATTTGACTTTTTGATATCGGGGTGGGATTCCAATTCCGAAAGATGGAGCAAGTCTGTAATGTCGAATATGACTTCTTTGCAAAATTTGGGGTCAATCGGACGTGATTTGATAGGTTTCGGCATCGGATGTAGAAGTTTGAAATTTCAAAGTTCATAAAGTTTGAATTTTAGTGCGATTCGAGATTTCGGCGTTGATTGATAATCTTTGAGGCCTCGAGCAAGTTCGTATCATTTTTTGGGACATGTTGGTATAATTGGTTAAGGTCCCGAGGGCCTCGGGTGGATTTCGGAAGGTTAACGGAATGAATTTCGGACCAAAGAGTTGCTAAACGTTTTCTGCATAAAAGCGGTTTTGACAGCAATTTATGCATCGAAGAGCTAACTTTGGAAGCGTATATATAATAAACTATAAAGAATCGGAATCTTTGCAAAACATGAAAGTTGTATATCTTGACGTCTAGTTTTTAGAACATTAAACCATTTGTCATTTGGAGTTTTGTTCAAAATGTTATGACCGATTCAAGATGGCTGGTGGGGCGGTTTCGCCAGAATTTTCTGATACGTGGAGCCGACTTTAGAAGCTCAAATTTCGGAATATATAAAGAGTTATATGGTGTACAACCTATCAAATTAAAGATCTTCTAGTGTAGTTTCTAAATCTGCAAACCTTTTATTATTAAGATATTTCTACAAGGAGTTATGGATATTTTAACAAAAGGTGTTCAACAAGGAAAAATTGTAATAGGATGTACAACCTGCACCGCACAAGTGCAAGGTACAACTCGATGAAGCATGGACAGATTGTTTTAAACACGAATTTTGGTCATTTCTTTCATTTGACTTGGATGATTTTTGGAGAGCTCAAGGAGGGATTTTCACCAAGCAACACAAGTTAAGTGATTTCTTCCTATTTTTGAGTTAAATATGTGATCTTACATGGATTGAGACATGGAAAATTTTGTATAAATTTGGGATTTTTGAGGAAGACCTAGAACTTGTAATTTTGGACTTTTACCATGAATTTGAGCATGAAAATTGTAACAAATTTTATGTTTGAGTTAGTAAAGTTATGGGTAGAATTTATCTTCGAGAAATTTCGGAATCCGGGCACGTGGGCCCGAGGGCATTTTGATCAATTCCTCGACCGGAGATGGGAGTTTATATAATCTGATTTTTTTACAAATATTTGAGTATATTTTCATTGGTTTATCATTATTTGGATAGTTTGGGGGCGTTGCGCATCCATTGAAGTCGTCTTAGAGGCTTGGAAGCCGGGTATGAATCTTCGGAGCGAGGTGAGTCTCCTTTCTAACCTTGTAAGAGGGAATTGTCCCCATAGGTATTCTATTTGCTGTGTATACTTGTTTTGGGGGCTACGTACAAAGTGACGAGAGTCTGTGGGAAGCTGCTATTATGTCATGTCGGGTAGTTTTAGGGCCCACAACATGGCTTGTGTTATTTGTTGTGATGTTTTATATGTGGTGAAGTCTTGTTATACGTAGTTTTATTTCTCTGAGATTTATGGCTGTTAAAATAACATGAAAAGGAATTGTTTTACGAAAATATAATATGAAAGGGATTGTTTTACGGGAAGTAATACGAAAGCAATTGATTATGGAAAGTAATATGAAAAGAAAAAAATATTGTGTGTGCATGTGACCGCTCGCAATTTACTTTCCGCGAGCGATGTGTTATTTCCCCCACTCTCATGGGAGCAGGTTGTACACCACGGAGGATTGAAAGGTGCACTTTTGGGACGGGTCGTTCGATCCTCGGCAGTGCACCTGTGAGATTATTCTATGGTAAGTATGCACTTTTGGGACGGGCCCTTCGATCCTTAGCAGTGCATAGCTATTTTTCCTTACGACTTCGGCCGGTTGTCTTACTCCTGTGTGCGCATGACTATTTGGTACTGTTTCTTGGATATTGACTTTGCAAATAATTGAGGAAAAAAAAGTTGAAATCTTTAATTACTTTAGCATTTAGGGAAAGGGAAAGTGGAAATTGTTATTTACTTTCGGCATTTACTTGGATTTCCTGTACTTCATACGTATTTGCTGCCCACTGTCTCATGTGCTTACTGTTTCATTATATCATGTTATATTATATTGATGGACCATAGTGAGTGTCGAGTCGACCTCTCGTCACTACTTCTTCGAGATTAGACGGGATACTTGTTTATGTACTCATGCTACACTTTTTGTGCATTTTGTTGCACAGGTACCTTCATAGTACATGGATTGATTTGGAGACTTACTCGGGTTGCATTCATCTGGAGGCGTTCCGCAGCTGACAGAGTTTCCCTTCTATGTCTTTATATTTTTATCTCTATTGCATTTGTCCAATTTATTTCTCGGACAAGAATTGTATAATTGTATAAATTCTTAGAAATTGCTCATGCACTTGTGTACCAGGTTCTGGGGATGTGTTGGTGTTTCTTTTATTATAAGTTGATTTCATGTTGTATTTAATTTACGAGGTTTTTAAATTATTTGGTTATGAAATGCAGAAAAAGGCATGATTTCAAAAATATTAAGCAGGAAGTTGTTTGAACCAGTTCAGTGATTGGCTTGCCCGACAGTGTGTCCGGCGCCATCACGACCCATAGATCTTGGATCGTGACATGAGCGCAAGTGCGAGGAATAGAGTCGCAGGTGCGAAAAGCCTGTGCAGAAAGTATAAAAAGAGGACTTAGCGATTTTTAGTCTTCTTTTCACCATTGTTCTTGCGGGTTTCGAGCTTTTGGAGGGTTTTTTGAAGAGGAAAATGATTTTTCTTCATTGAGGTAAGCTTTTTGGACTCCATAACTCGATTATATGTGATTAAGACCTAATTAGTGGTGTTTAATTGGGAAAAATCAGTGGAAAAAGAAAGAATTAGGGCTTGAGATTAAGAGACATTCTAAGGGTGATTTATGGGGTCAATTGGACTCCGATTTCAGCGTTCTTTATATGTATAGACTCGGACATTGAGGATCATTTTGATATAAAGTTTGTCAAGTTTCGAGATGTGGACCCAGGGGTCGGGTTTTGGCCAATTTCGGAAATTATGCTTAGATTTGATAGTTTTCGATTGAGTTTCGTTTTCCTAGCATATTGTGATGTGGTAAATCTGATTTTGATATATTCGGAGCATTCAGGAGCCGATTCGAGGGGCAAAAGTATTGCGGAGTAGCTTGTCGGACTAGTTTGATGTAAGTAATGACTTTAAATCCTGTCCTAAGGGTATGAAACACGGACTTAACATATTTTCACTGTTTTGGAGTGTCGTACACACTGGATGACGAGTGTGTGACGTGCACGAATTGGGAAAACTGGAAGTTTGTTCTTCTGAGGCGACTACTGAGTTGCGAAACTACTTTAAACCCATATGATAATTAGTATTTCCATGTTTGATATATTTGGGATGTAAGCCATGTTTGGGGCCTCGTGCCGATCTGTTTAAACCCCTTGGGGACTATTTTTCTTATATTCCTCACGTAGTAATTACGTTTTACACTCTGTCTTTCTTGTTAAATTATTTGACACTCAAAATTGTTGATATTATTGTCCCTGAAATAAAATATTATTTTGGGTCGAGAACCCTGTTTATTTATGGCCCGAGTGGCATGTTAAGAGTGTCTGACTGAGTGAGGCCGAGAGCCAATACTGTGAGGATATTAATGATATGAGAGAGGCCGAGAGCCAGAATGATTATTGCCATGAAGTGGCTGATTATAGCGCCTGGGCTATAGGAGCCCCTCCGGAGTCTGTACACCCTCAGTGAGCGCAGGTACCTACTGAGTGCGAGTGTCAAGTGCCGAGTGACGAGTGATTGGGAGGCATGAGTCATTGTAAGGTGCTGAGTGACTGTTACTGAGTGATGGTGAGGTGCCGAGTGACTGATTATGAGTGAGGATTTTGCCCGAGGGGCGGTTTTATAATGATATTCTTGCTGAGTTTTTTATTATGATTCATTTCATCTTTCATACTATGATTTTTGGGAATTTTACTGAGAAACATCGGAAATTTTATTTGTTCGAAGGATTTTTTACGAAAAATGGTTTTTAAACGTATGGAATAAATGTATACTTTGTTAAGACTCAGTATTCTATATTTATGAATTGATGTTTTGTTACTGTGTGTTTCTTACCGTCATACTTGATTTATTTTCATTACTACTGAGTTGGCGTACTCATCATTAGTCCATGCACCTCTATGTGCAGATCTAGGTACTAGTTCTGAGCAGTACTCATCTGAGTCCGTACGACGTTAGTATTCGGGATTTTGAGGTAGCTGTCCAGCGTCCGCAGCATCTCTATTTTCCTTCTTTCATTTTGTATTTAGTATTTGTTCTAAGACATTGTATTATGACATTAGCAGTGTTAGTATTACTCTTAGATGCTCGTGATCTGTTGACTCCAGTTCTGGGGATTGGTTATAGACTGTTATATTATTTATGTTGTTTAAAGATTTATAAAATTATATACTTATTATGAGGAATTATTAATGATTTTGGGGAAATTTTATTAAAGGAAGTGTGTAATTATGTGATAGTGGCTAGCCTAGTTCCACGATAGGCTCCATCACGACCAGTTAGGATTTGGGATCGTGACAAGTTGGTATCAGAGCACTAGGTTACATAGGACTCAACGGTCATGAGCATGTTTAGTAGAGTCTTGTGGATCGGTACGGAGACGTCTGTGTGATGACCCAAAAGTTCATCCCGTGTAATTTTAACTAAATCTATGTTGTGAGGCCCTAAGGCCTTCGTTTATCTCACCTCGATATGCGTGTGCAGCCCGGGCGCGTAGCCGGGAAGCTTTTATGTGGAAAAATTGAATAAATGTTGAATTTATGGTAATTAATTGAATAAGGTTGATTTTGGTCAACATTATTGGTAAACGGGCCCGGACCTGTGATTCGACGGTCCCGGAGGGTCCGTAGAAAAATATGGGACTTGGACGTATGCCCGAAATCGAATTCTGAGGTCCCAAGTCCGAGAATTTAATTTTTAGAAAATTGTTTTCTGAAAAATATAAAGACTTTTGAAAATGAACTTTGATATGAAACATGTTTTACCGGGCCCGTATTATTGTTCCGAATCCAGGAATAAGTTCAATATGTTTATTATGTGCTACTTGTGAAATTTGGTAAGAAACGGACTCTGTTTGAGGTAATTCGAACAAAAAAATGGAAAATTTGAAGTTTATGTAGTTTTGAGAAAATTCTATAGATTTTGGAGTTTGGTGGTTTAATTACTCGAATAAGTCCGTAGGATGATTTTGAAGTCGTGTGCATATTTGGTTTTGTGCCCCGAGGGCTCGGGTGAGTTTCGGGTAAGTGTCGGAGTGCAAAAGAGTTGGAAAATCTGGTGTTTTTAGATTGTATCTGGTGTCTGAGGTTTAATGCTATGCGATCGCATAAGATTCTCCGCGATCGCATAACACTGCGTAATGGGGGAGACAGGTTACTCTATGCGATCGCATAGGAAGATACGTGATCGCACAGGTGTAGGAGAGCTGGGGTGGGGACTGGTAAGTTATTCAGTGCGACCGCACCTCCAGGCCTGCGATCGTGTAGGGTGGGACATGTAGAGCTGTGCGATCGCACAGGCCTATTCACGATCGTGGAGTGTATTTGAACAGCCTTCTATGCGATTGCATCCCTTTATTCGCGATCGCATAGGTCATTTTTGCCCAGTTATCTTAAAGGCCCAAAATCAGAATATTCATTACGGGATTCCATAATCCTTCACACCCTTCTTCTTCTCCACACCTCCTTGGGCCATTTTTAAAGAGCTTCATCACCATAGCTTCATAGGTAAGCAATTCTAACTTCATTTTCTTCCATTTCCATCAACTATTATTAGATTCTAGGCCTAAAACATGGAATTTAAGGGTAGAAATTCGGGTTTTGGGTAGAGTTAGGGCTTTTCAAATTTTTGGGAATTCAACCTCGTTTTGGGGTCGGATTTCAAAGAAAATTGTATATTCGGGGTCGTGGGGGAATGGGTGATCGAGTTTTGGTCCGAACCTCGTGTTTGGACCAAGCGGGCCCGGGGTCAAATTTTGGAAGAATGATGGGAATTCTATAACTAGGCTTTGGAATTGAATCATTGAGTAATTATTGATGTTATTGCGTCGATTATGTCTAGATACAATCGTTTTGTAGTCGAGTTCGAGAGGAAAAGCGGTGTTAGAGGCTTGATTGGCATTCTTGGAGCCGAAATAAGTGTTTGGCCTAACTTTAGCTTGAGGGAATAGGTGTTGAGTCGTATGTGCTACTTTTTTCTATCATGTTCAATGTATAGGTGAGGTGACGAGTACCTATACATTGTTTTTCAAGCATGCCCATGAGTCGGTTTTGGTGTATTACATGTTATTGCTTTGATATTCATTGTGTTACGAAGTAGATTCATTTTGGAAGTTGTTCATTTGCTGAGAATACTTGAATAAGGATTTTTGTAAGTTGTTTCAGTTGAGGATTGATTTTACTAAGTTATATACTCGTATGGGATTGGTTATAGCTGAGTCCCTTGCCGGGCGGTATTATTTTTGGTTGTTATCCCCTTGCTGGGTGGTTATGAATTGTACATCCTACTGTTGATTTCCTTGCCAAGTTGTTGTTTGATGTTGATTGGGTTAGGAAGAGTGTAAAGCACGAAGGGTGATGTCGTGTATTCATTTCATTCATTGCATTGTGAGGAAGAGAGTAAAAGCACGAAGGGTGATGTCGTGCCATGATTTTACATTTAAAAGCACGAAGGAACATGTCGTGCCCTTTTATTTATTTATTGCATTTTGAGAACGATAGTAAAAGCACGAAGGGTGATGTCGTGTACTTGTTTTGGTAAGGATGAGAGTAAAGCACGAAGGGTGATGTCGTGTACATATTTGTTTATGTTGTTATTCCCTATTGACCTTTACTCTTCTATATTGTTGCCTTGCTCAGTTATTCATTATTGTTCTCTTTGTTTCCCCCATTATTTATCCCCTGCCCTGCCGTACTTAAATGTTTATTTCCTGTTATTTTCCTGTTATATATTGTAGAACTGTACAGGCGATTTGTTGTTGTCGTGTCTAGCCTCGCCACTACTTCGCCGAGGTTAGGCTCGGCACTTACTCAGTACATTGGGTCGGTTGTACTGATGCTACACCTGCACTTCTTTATGTTGTGCAGATTACGCAGCTGGACCTAGTGGACACTGATAGAGGGAGTATCCTTCAGTCCACACAGGCGACATCGAGGTAGTCCCGCAGACGTTCATGGGCCTTGTCGTCACCATCTATCTTCTCATTTTCTGTCTTATTTTGTAGTTCCAAGACAGTTGTACTTATTCATTTCAGCCTTTTGTTGTAGAAATCTTAGACTGTCCGTGAGATTTTGTGACACCAGTTCTGGGGGCTCATGTACGTAAATTTCGTGATATTTATTACATTAGGTTGGTAACCTGTAGCTTCCGCATCCTTATTTAATTATTCATATTAATTGTTTTCCCTTTTTATTGATGTCTTAAATAAAGAAAAATAGTAAAGTTAACCGAAACGTTGGCTTGTCTAGCAGGTTCAACGTTAGACGCCATCACAGCCTGAGAGTGGGATTACGAGTCGTGACAAGTTGGTATCAGAGCACTAGGTTGCTTAGGTCTCACAACTCACGGACAAACTTAGTAGAGTCTGAGGGATCGGTACGGAGACATCTGTACTTATCCCCCAGAGGATGCAAAGTTAGGAGTAACTTCACTTTTTTATTCTTCTCTGTCGTGCGATTTGAATTCTAAATGCTAATTGAGTTTCTATTCTATTCTATTCTCTCGAAGATGGAGAGAACGCGTGCTTCCTCATCTACCGATCAGCAGCCCGATCCTTCTGTTGCAGCTCTTACGAGGGGCCGAGGACGAGGACGAGGCCGTGCTAGAGGCCGAGGCAAGGGCAGGGCTCAGCCCAGAGAAACAGCCCCAGTAGAGGACCCACAGGTAGACCTTGCCGGTGAGGTTCCTACTCAGACAGTTCCAGTCGGACCAGCTCAGGTCCCAGAGGGGTTCATTGCCACCCCGGTTCTTTAGGACGCTCTTGTCCTCTTAGTGGGACTTATGGAGAGCGTGGCTCAGGCCGATCTTCTTCCTACTGCACCAACCGTCTCTCATGCTGGGGGAGGGCCCCAGACTCCTACTACTCGCACACCAGAGCAGCTAGCTCCTCAATTCCAGATTCCGGCACCTCAGACAGTCGGGGTAGCTCAGTCGGGTATTATAGCACCGGCAGTTGAGGGAGCAGCTATGTCAGCAGATGCCCTATGGAGATTAGATCGGTTCACCAAGCTATTTCCTACTACTTTTACTGGTGCACCATCAGAGGATCCCCAGGATTACTTGGACAGTTGTTATGAGGTTCTTCGGAACATGGGCATTGGTGGAGACCGACGGGGTCGATTTTGCTACTTTTCGTCTTTCTGGTACCGCCAAGACTTGGTGGAGAGACTATTGCTTGACCAGACTAGCTGGGTCTGCACCTTTGACTTGGGCTCAGTTCTCCGAGTTGTTCTTGGGGGAAGGTTCTTCCAGTTACTCAGAGGGAGGATCTTCAGAGGTAGTTTGAGCGCCTCCGACAGGGATTTATGACTGTTACACAGTACGAGACCAGGTTCATTACTCTAGCCCGACATGCTATCATGATACTCCCCACTGATCGAGAGAGGGTGAGGAGGTTTATTGAGGTTTTGGATCAGCCCATTAGACTTCAGATGGCCAGAGAGTCAGGTATCGATATTTCATTTCAGGATGCGGCCAATGTGGCCAGGAGATCGAGATGGTTTTGTCACAAGGTAGTGATCAGGGGTCTGACAAGAGACCTCGTCATTTCGGTCGATTCAGTGGTGCCTCCTCTGGAGGCAGAGATTCCTTCGGTAGAGGTCATCCTCCTAGACCATACCAGTCGGCACTTCAACTGTCCCGCATTGCACCACCAGCTCCTATTGGTGCGCCACCAGCCCCTATCAGTGCACCGCCGCTCCAGAGCTTTCACGGTGGTTATTCGGGTCGACAGGGACAATTCCAGGGCCAGCAGTCTTAGCAGAAGAGGCCTTGTTACTCTTGTGGTATTCCAGGTCACATTGCTAGGTATTACCCCCGAGCTTCTAGTAGTCTTCAGTATCAGGGTTCCCGTGCTATGGTTCCCGCATCAGGTGAACCCCCACCCCCTCAGCCGCTAGGGGTGGTGGTCGAGGTGACAGAGGTGGAGGTCAGATTCATAGAGGTGGAGGACAGGCCACGAGAGGTAGGGGTCAGCCCGCAGTAGGTCGACCCAGAGATGTTCAGGTTGGAGGGGCTTCGCCCCGGTGCTATGCTATTCCTGCCAGGCCTGAGGCTGAGGCCTCTGATGCAGTTATTACAGGTACGGTTTCAGTTTGCAGCCGAGATGCTTTGGTTTTATTTTATCCGGGGTCTACTTTCTCCTATGTGTCTTCATATTTTTCCCCTTATTTGAGTATGCCCCGTGATTCCTTGAGTACTTCTGTATATGTGTCTACACCAGTGGGTGATTCTATTGTGGTAGATCGAGTCTACCATTCATGCTTAGTGGTTATTGGTGGTTTGGAGACTCAGGTAGATCTTTTGCTTCTTGATATAGTTGATTTTGATGTTATATTGGGGATGGACTGGCTATCTCCCTACCATGCTATTATGGACTGTCATGCCAAGACTGTGACTTTGGCCTTATCGAGAGTACCTCGTTTGGAGTGGAGAGGGACTCCTAGTCATTCTTTCGGTAGATTTATTTCATATATGAAGTCTTGGCGCATAGTCGAGAAGGGTTGTTTGGCCTATTTGGCCTATGTTTGTGATTCTAGTGTCGAGGTTCCTTCTATGGAGTATGTGTCTGTGGTTCGTGAGTTTCCAGAGGTATTCCCTGCCGACCTGTCGGGAATGCCGCCCGACAGGGATATTGCATTTTGCATTGAGTTGGCTCTGGGAACTCAGCTTATTTCTACTCCACTGTATCGTATGGCCCCGCCAGCGTTGAAGGAATTAAAGGAGCAGTTGCAGGATTTGTTGGATAAAGTCTTCATTAGGCCTAGTGTTTCTCCTTGGTGAGCCCCAGTATTGTTTGTCAAGAAGAAAGATGGCTCAATGAGGATGTGTATTGACTACCGGTAGTTGAATAAGGTTACAATTAAGAATAAGTATCCTTTTCCGAGGATTGATGATCTATTTGGCCAGCTTCAGGGTGCTACAGCGTTTTACAAGATAGACTTGAGATCTGGTTACCATCATCTGAGGATTAGGGTGTCTGGTGTCCCTAAGACAGCCTTTGGCACTCGTTATGGGCATTATGAGTTCTTGATGATGTCATTTGGGTTGACAAATGCCCCCGCTGCTTTTATGGAGTTGATGAACCGAGTGTTCAGGCCCTTTTTGGACTCATTTGTGATTATTTTTATTAATGATATCTTGATTTACTCCCGTAGCCGAGAGGAGCATGAGCAGCACCTTAGAGTCGTCTTCTAGACTCTGAGGGATAGTCAGTTGTATGCCAAATTTTCCGAGTGTGAGTTCTGGTTGAGTTCGGTTGCATTTCTAGGCCATGTGGTGTCATCAGAGGGTATTCAGGTGGATCCCAAGAAGATTTCAGCAGTCAGGGATTGGCCTAGGCCCACTTCAGCTACAGAAACTCAGAGCTTCTTGGGCTTAGCAGGTTATTATCGCCGATTTGTGGAGGGATTTTCATCTATAGCGGCCCCGATAACCTGGTTGACCTAGAAGGGTGCCCAATTCAGGTGGTCTGATGAGTGTGAGGCGAGCTTTCAGAAGCTCAAGATAGCCTTGACCACGGCACCGGTGTTAGTTTTGTCCACAGGTTCAGGACCTTATACCATGTATTGTGATACTTCACATGTTGGACTTGGTGCAGTGTTGATGCAGGAGGGCAAGGTTATAGCTTATGTTTCACGTCAGTTGAAGGTTCATGAGAAGAAATATCCGGTCCATGATTTGGAGTTAGCAGCCATTGTTCATGCGTTGAAGATTTGGAGGCATTATCTGTATGGGGTGACATGTGAGGTGTTCACGGATCATAAGAGTCTGCAATATATGTTCAAGCAAAAAGAGTTGAATATGAGGCAGAGGAGATGGTTAGATCTGTTGAATGATTATGATATTACCATTCTTTATCATCCGGGAAAGGCTAATGTGGTGGCCGATGCTTTGAGCCGGAAGTCATCTAGCATGGGTAGTCTTTCTTATCTATCTGTCGGATAGCGACCGCTTGCTTTGGATGTTCAGGCTTTGGCTAACCGGTTTATGAGGTTGGAGGTTTCTAAGACTAGCAGTGTTTTGGTCCATACTTTGTCCTGTCCTTCATTGTATGATCGTATTCGGGCCAGGCAATATGATGATCATCATTTATGTGTTCTTAGTGATACGGTCCAGCACGGAGGGGCCAAGCAGGTCACAATTGATGATGAGGGAGTTTTGAGGATGCAGGGTCGTATTTGTGTACCTGATGTTAATGGTATTCGTGAGTTGATATTGCAGGAGGCCCATAGTTCCCGGTATTCCATTCATCCCGGTGCCGCAAAGATGTACCATGACTTGCGGCAGCATTATTGGTGGCGGAGGATGAAGAAGGATATTGTAGCTTATGTAGCTCGGTGCTTGAACTGTCAACAGGTTAAGTACGAGCACCAGAGACCCGGTGGTTTGATGCAGCAGATTGAGCTTCCCGAGTGAAGTGGAAGAGTATTACCATGGATTTTGTAGTTGGACTCCCACGAACTCAGAGGATGTTTGATGCGGTGTGGGTCATTGTGGATAGGCTGACCAAGTCAGCGCACTTCATTCCTGTATCAGTTTCGTATTCTTCAGAGAAGTTGGCAAAGATCTATATGAGGGAGATTGTTCGATTGCATGGTGTGCCCGTATCCATTATTTCTGGAGAGTTTTTCAGTGTGAGTTGGGCACACGGGTTGATTTGAGCACAGCGTTTCATCCTCAGACGAACGGATAGTCCGAGCGCACTATTCAGATCTTGTAGGATATGCTACGAGCTTGTGTCATTGACTTTGGTGGTTCATGGGACCAGTTCTTGCCTTTAGCTGAGTTTGCCTACAACAACAGTTATCAGTCGAGCATTCAGATGGCTCCGTATGAGGCGTTGTATGGTAGGCGGTGTCGGTTGCCAGTTGGGTGGTTTGAGCTGGGAGAGGCCAGGTTGTTGGGTTCTGAGTTAGTCCAGGATGCCTTGGACAAGGTGAAGATCATTCAGGATAGACTTCGTACAACTCAGTACAGACAGAAGAGTTATACGTATCGCAGAGTTCGAGATTTGGCATTTATGATAGGAGATCAGGTATCTCTTCGGGTGTCTCCCATGAAGGGCATGATGAGGTTCAGAAAGAAGGGCAAGTTGAGCCCTAGGTACATTGGTCCATTTGAGATTTTGGATAAGGTGGGATAGGTGGCCTACAGACTTGCTTTGCCACAGAGTTTATCAGCGGCGCACTAGGTGTTTCATGTATCGATGCTTCGGAGGTATATTGCGGATGCATCTCATGTACTTGACTTCAGCGGTGTCCAATTGGAAAACGATTTGTCTTATCAGGAGGAGCCGGTAGCCATATTAGCTCGGTAGGTTCGTCAGTTGAGATCGAAGAGTTATCCTTCGGTTCGTGTTCAGTGGAGAGGTCAACACGTTAAGGCAACTACCTGGGAGTCTGAGTCCGATATGCGGAGCCTATATCCCCATCTTTTCCCCGATCCAGGTACCTTTCTATGTTCGTTCGAGGACGAATGTTTGTTTTAGAGGTGGAGATTGTGATGACCCAAAAGGTCATCCCGTGTAATTTTAACTAAATCTGTGTTTTAAGGCACCGAAGGCCTCCGTTTATCTCACCCTGATATGCATGCGCAGCCCGGGCGCGTAGCCGGGAAGCCTTTATGTGGAAAAATTGAATAAATTTTGACTTTATGGTAATTAATTGAATAAGGTTGACTTTGGTCAACATTTTTGGTAAACAGGCCCGGACCTGTGATTCGACTGTCCCGGAGGGTCCGTAGGAAAATATGGGACTTGGGCGTATGCCCGAAATCGAATTTTGAGGTCCCAAGTCCGAGAAATGAATTTTTTTAGAAAATTATTTTCTGAAAAATATAAAGACTTTTGAAAATGAACTTTGATGTGAAACATGTGTTACCGGGCCCGTATTATGGTTCCGGATCCCGGAACAGGTTCAATATGTTTATTATGTGCTATATGTGAAATTTGGTAAGAAATGGACTCCGTTTGAGGTAATTCGGACAAAAAAATGGAAACTTTGAAGTTTATGTATTTTTGAGAAAATGTTATAGATTTTGGAGTTTAGTTCATTGTTTTTTATGTTATTTTGGTGGTTTAATTACTCGAATAAGTCCGTAGGATGATTTTGAAGTCGTGTGCATATTTGGTTTTGTGCCCCGAGGGCTCGGGTGAGTTTCGGGTAAGTGTCGGAGTGCAAAAGAGTTGGAAAATCTGGTGTTTTTAGGTTGTATCTGATGTCTGAGGTTTAATGCTATGCGATCGCATAAGAGTCTCCGCAATCGCATAGCACTGTGTAATGGGGGAGACAGGTTACTCTATGCGATCACATAGGAAGACACGCGATCGCACAGGTGTAGAAGAGCTGGGGTGGGGGCTGGTAAGTTATTCAGTGCGACAGCACCTCCAGGTCTGCGATCGCGTAGGGTGGGACCTGTAGAGTTGTGTGATCACACAGGCCTATTCGCGATCGCGGAGTGTATTTGAACAGCCTTCTATGCGATCGCATCCCTTTATTCGCGATTGCATAGGTCATTTTCGCCTAGTTATCTTAAAGACCCAAAATAGGAATATTCATTACGGGATTTTATAATCCTTCACACCCTTCTTTTTCTCCACACCTCCTTGGGCCATTTTTGAAGAGCTTCATCACCATATCTTCATAGGTAAGCAATTCTAACTTCATTTTCTTCCATTTCCATCAACTATTATTAGATTCTAGGCCTTGAAACATGGGATTTATGGGTAGAAATTGAGGTTTTGGGTAGAGTTAGGGCTTTTCAAATTTTTGGGAATTCAACCTCATTTTGGGGTCGTATTTCAAAGAAAATTGTATATTCGAGCTCGTGGGGGAATGGGTGATCGAGTTTTGGTCCGAACCTCGTGTTTGGACCAAGCGGGCCCGGGGTCGAATTTTGGAAGAATGATGGGAATTCTATAACTAGGCTTTGGAATTGAATCATTGAGTAATTATTGATGTTATTGAGTCGATTACTTCTAGATACAATCGTTTTGTAGTCGAGTTCGAGAGGAAAAGCGGTGTTAAAGGCTTGATTGGCATTCTTGGAGCCGAAATAAGTGTTTGGCCTAACTTTAGCTTGAGGGAATAGGTGTTGAGTTGTATGTTCTACTTGTTTCTATCATGTTCAATGTATAGGTGAGGTGACGAGTACCTATACATTTTTTGTCAAGCATGCCTGTGAGTCGGTTTTGGTGTATTACATGTTATTGCTTCGATATTCATTGTGTTACGAAGTAGATTCATTTTGGAAGTTGTTCATTTGTTGAGAATACTTGATCAAGGATTTGTGATAAGTTGTTTCAGTTGAGGATTGATTTTACTAAGTTATATACTCGTATGGGATTGGTTATAGTTGAGTCCCTTGTCGGGCAGTATTATTTTTGGTTGTTGTCCCCTTGCTGGGTAGTTATGAATTGTACTTCCTACTGTTGATTTCCTTGCCAAGTTGTTGTTTGATGTTGATTGGGTGAGGAAGAGTGTAAAGAACGAAGGGTGATGTCGTGTATTCATTGCATTCATTGCATTGTGAGGAAGAGAGTAAAAGCACGAAGGGTGATGTCGTGTACTTGTTTTGGTAAGGATGAGAGTAAAGCACGAAGGGTGATGCCGTGTACATATTTGTTTATGTTGTTATTCCCTGTTGATCTTTACTCTTCTATATTGTTGCCTTGCTCAGTTATTCGTTATTGTTCTCTTTATTTCCCCCATTATTTGTCCCCTGCCCTGCCGTACTTAATTGTTTATTTCCTGTTATTTCCCTGTTATATATTGTAGAACTGTACAGGCGATTTGTTGTTGTCGTGTCTAGCCTCGTCACTACTTCTCTGAGGTTAGGCTCGGCACTTACTCAGTACATAGGGTCGATTGTACTGATGCTACACCTGCACATATTTATGTTGTGCAGATTACGCAGACGGACCCAGTGGACACTGACAGAGGGAGTATCCTTCAGTCCACACAGGCGACATCGAGGTAGTCCCGCAGACGTTCGTGGGCCTTGGCGTCACCATCTATCTTCTCATTTTCTTTCTTATTTTGTAGTTCCAAGACCGTTGTACTTATTCATTTCAGGCTTTTGTTGTATAAATCTTAGACTGTCCGTGAGATTTTGTGACACCAGTTATGGGGGCTCATGTACGTAGATTTCGTGAAATTTTTTACATTAAGTTGGTAACCCGTAGCTTCCGCATCCTTATTTAATTATTCATATTTATTTTTTCCCTTTTCATTGATGTCTTAAATAATTAAAAATAGTAAAGTTAACTGAAACGTTGGCTTGCCTAGCGGGTTTAATGTTAGACGCCATCACGGCCTGAGGGTGGGATTTTGGGTCGTGACAGTTTGTACTTATCTTCGAGATGCTACAGAACATTTAGGAAAAATCTCATTTCTTGAATTTTTGTCGTGCCATTCTGTTACTTCTGGTAATATAAACTTATGTTGTTTCATTCTCTAACAGATGGTGAGGACACGCGCTACGGATCAAGGTGACCAGACATCAGCTGGACCCACGAGAGGTCGAGGTTGTGGTAGAGGCTGTGGTAGAGGTAAGGGACCAGCCCGTGCAGCAGCCGGGACAGTACCAAAGGATCCCCCTACTCCGAGAGTTGAGTGGAGAGGGTCTATTGAGTATGTGCTTAGCAGGGTGATTTCTAACTTGAAGGCCCAGTGTATAGTTGGGAAGGGGTGTTAATCTTATCTAGCTTTTGTGAGGGACGTATTCCCTACAGACCTGCCAAGCATTCCACCTGATAGGGACATCGATTTTGGTATTGACTTGGTGCCAAGCACCCAGCCTATCTCTACTCCACCTTATCGTATGGTACCAGCAGAGTTGAAGGAATTGAAAGAGCAGCTGAACAAGGTTACGATGAAGAACCGATATCCCTTGCCTCGTATTGATGACTTGTTTGACCAGCTTCAGGGAGCTAGTGTGTTCTCCAAGATTTACTTGAGCTCTGGGTATCATCAGTTGATTCAGGATTCTGACATTTCGAAGACTGCCTTCAGGACTAGATATGGTCATTATGAGTTTCTCGTCATGTTATTTGGGCTGACCAATGCCCCAGCCACGTTCATGTATTTGATGAACAGCGTGATTCAGCCTTACCTTGATTCTTTCGTCATTGTGTTCATTGATGACATCCTGGTATATTCTCGTAACCAGGAGGATCATGCTCAGCACTTGAGGGTCGTGTTGCAGAGGTTGAGGGAGGAGAAGCTTTATGCAAAGTTCTCCAAGTGTGAGTTTTGGCTTGGTTCAGTAGCTTTCTTGGGGAACGTGGTGTCTAGCGAGGGTATTCAGGTTGATACGAAGAAGATTGAGGCGGTTCAGAGCTGGCCCAGACCGTCCTCAGCTACAGAGATTAGGAGATTTCTTGATTTTGGTGGGATATTACCGTCGCTTTGTGGAGGGGTTCTCTTCTATTGCTTAACCCTTGACCAGATTGACCCAGAAGGGTGCTTCATTCAGATGGTCCGATGAGTGTGAGGAGAGCTTTTAAAAGCTCAAGTCAGCATTGACCACTGCTCCGGTATTGGTTTTGACTACTGGTTCGGGTTCTTATACAGTCTACTGTGATGCTTCTAGAGTTGGCTTGGTAGCGGTATTGATGCAGGACGGTAGGGTGATTGCCTACGCGTCTAGACCGTTGAAGGTTCACGAGAAGAATTATCTAGTGCACGATCTTGAGTTAGCTTCCATTGTTCATGCCTTGAAGATTTGGCGCCATTATTTGTATGGAGTGCAGTGTGAGATTTTCACCGATCATCGTAGCTTACAGTATCTGCTGAAGCAGAAGGACTTGAATTTGCGTTAGAGGAGATCGTTGGAACTTCTCAAGGATTATGACCTCACTATTTTATATCATCCGGGGAAGGCCAATGTAGTGGCCGATGCCCTGAGTCGCAGAGCAGAGAGTTTGGGGAGTCTAGCCTACCTTTCAGCAGCAGAGCGACCTTTAGCACTTAATGTTCAGGCTTTAGCGGGTCAGTTGGTGAGATTGGATTTGTCAGAGCCTCCGCGGGTATTATCTAGTGTGGTTTCCAGGTCTTCTCTTTATGATCGCATTAGAGCACGCTAGTATGATGACCGGCACTTGTTAGTCCTTCAGGACAGGGTCCGTCGAGGTGATGCCAGGGATGTGACTATTGGTGATGGACGGGGTTATGAGGATGGAGGGCCGTATTTGCGTACCCAATGTGGATGGGCTTCGAGAGCTGATATTAGCAGAGGCCGATAGCTCGCAATATTTCATTCATCCGAGTACCGCGAAGATGTATCAGGATCTGAGATAGCAGTATTGGTGGAGGCGGATTAAGAGAGATATTGTTGAGTATGTAGCCTGGTGTCTCAACTGCCAGAAGGTCAAGTATGAGCACCAGAGACTAGGTGGATTACTTTAGAGGTTAGATTTTCTGGAGTGGAAGTGGGAGCGGATTACCATGGACTTTGTAGTTGGGCTCCCACAGACTTCGAGGGGATTTGATGCCGTTTGGGCCATTGCGGATCGGATGACCAAGTCCGCGCACTTCATTCTGGTTGGTACTACTTATACTTCAGAGCGGTTAGCTGAGATCTACATCAGGGAAATTTTCCGGTTGCATGGGTTTCCAGTTTCTATAATTTCTGACAGAGGTACTCAGTTCACATCTCAGTTTTAGAGAGCCGTGCAGAGAGGTTTGGGTACTCAGGTAGAGTTGAGCACAGCATTTCATCCTCAGACCGACGGGCAGTCGGAACGGACTATTCAAATTTTGGAGGACATGTTGCGTTCCTGTGTGATTAATTTTGGGGGTTCATGGGACCAGTTTCTGCCACTCGCGAAGTTTGCATATAATAATAGCTACCAGTCTAGTATTCAGATGGCCCCGTACGAGGCTTTATATGGTAGGAGGTGTAGATCTCCGGTTGGTTGGTTTGATTCGGGTGAGGCTAGGCTATTGGGCACAGATTTGGTTCAGGATGCGTTGGAGAAGGTGAAGTTGATTCAGGAGCGACTTTGCACAGCGCAGTCTAGGCATAAGAGTTATGCAGACCGGAAGGTCCAGGATGTGTCTTTCATGGAGGGAGATAAGGTACTGCTGAAGATATCATCCATGAAGGGTGTTATGAGGTTCGATAAGAGGGGAAAGTTGAGTCCCCGGTTCATTGGACCTTTTGAGGTGCTTCAGAAGATTGGAGAGGTGGCTTATAGACTTGCCCTGCCACCCAGCTTATCGGGTGTTCATTCGGTATTTCATGTTTCGATGCTCCGGAAGTATATTGGTGACCTGTATCATGTTTTAGACTTCAGCACAGTTCAACTCGAAGGTGATATGTCATATGAGGTAGAGTCAGTGGCCATTTTGGGTCGTCAGGTCAGAAAGTTGAGGTCTAAGGATATAGCTTCAGTGAAGGTGTAGTGGAGAGGTCAGCCAGTGGAGGAGGCTACTTGGGAGACCGAGCGGGAGATCCGGAGCAGATATCCTCACTTGTTTCAGACTCCAGGTATGTTCTACATTCGTTCGAGGACAAACGTTTGTTTAAGAGGGGGAGAATGTAACGACCCGGTCGGTCGTTCCGTAGAATTTGCATTATTGTTACCGTTTTTGCCTTGTCATATGTTGGTCATACTGTTTATGACGTGTTGGAGTCGGTTGGCTCGGGTTCAGAATGGTTGTACTGAGAATTGAGACACTTAGTCTCTAAAAGTAGCATTATAGTTGAAAAAGTCAATTGGGAGTTGACTTATTGGTAAACGATCTCGGAATGCGATTGTTATGGCTCGGATATCTTCGTTAGGTGATTTTTGGAACTTGGGAGTGTGTTCGGAATGTAATTTCAATGTCCGGTGTAGAATTATGCTTGAATTGGCGAAAGTTAGTTTTTGGTGATTTCTAGTCGGCAGTGGAAAATAGGCTATCGGGTTCAGAATAGAATTCTGGAAGTTGGAGCAGGTTCGTAATGTCATTTTGGATATGTGTGCAAATTTTCAGGTCAATTGGAGGTGTTTGGGATAGTTTCGGCTTCGTTGGTGGAATTTAGGAATTTCAAAGTTCATAGGCTTGAATTTGATGTGCTTTTGGTGTTTTGATGTTATTTTGGGTGTTCCGAGGGTGCGACTAAGTTCGGATAATCATTTATGATGATTTGGTATGTTTGGTTGGGGTCCCAAGGGGGCTCGGGATTGATTTCGGATGGTTAACGGGGATTTTTAGACTTGAAATGTGCAGCATCAGCTGCTGATGTTCTGTTACTGTCATTTTTTCACCTGCGGATATATGACCGCAGGTGAGAGACACAGAAGCGGCCAGGAAGGTCGCAGGTGCGGTCAAGGCCATGTGGGGGAAAAACCGCAGAAGCGGCTGGTTGAGCGCATCTGCGGGACCGCAGGTGCGACACCTGGGCCAGAGATGCGGGATTTGTCTATTTAATGAAAAACCGCAGGTGCGGTTGTCTTGAGCGCATGTACAGTCCGCAGGTGCGAGGAATAAGGCCGCAGGTGCGAAAAGCCTGGGCAGAAAGTATAAAAAGAGGACTTAGCGATTTTTAGTCTTCTTTTCACCATTGTTCTTGCGAATTTCGAGCTTTTGGAGGGCTTTTGAAGAGGAAAACGATTGTTCTTCATTAATGTAAGGTTTTTGGACTCCATAACTCGATTATATGTTATTAAGACCTAATTAGTGGTGTTTAATTGGGAAAAAGAGAGAATTAGGGCTTGAGATTAAGAGACTTTCTAAGGGTTATTTGAGGGGTCAATTGGACTCTAATTTCAGCGTTCTTTATATGTATTGACTCGTGGGAGAATGAGGATCATTTTGATATAATGTTTGTCGAGTTCCGAGACGTGAGCCCGGGGGTCGGGTTTTGGCCAATTTCGGGAATTGTGCTTAGATTTGATTGTATTCGATTGGGTTTCGTTTTCCTAGCATGTTGTGATGTGGTAAATCTGATTTTGATATATTCGGAGCATACAGGAGACGATTCGAGGGGCAAAAGTATTGCGGAGTAGCTTGTCGGGCTAGTTTGAGGTAAGTAATGAATTGAAATCCTGTCCTAAGGGTATGAAATACGGACTTAGCATCTTTTCACTGTTTTAGAGTGTCGTACACACTGGATGTTGAGTGTGTGACGTGCACGAATTGGGAAAACTGGAATTTTGTTCTTCTGAGGCGACTATTGAGTTGCGAAACTACTTTAAAACCATATGATAATTAGTATTTCCGTGTTTTGATATATTTGGGTTGTAAGCCATGTTTGGGGCCTCGTGCCGATCTGTTTAAACCCCTTGGGGGCTATTTTTGTTATATTCCTCACGTAATAATTACGTTTTACACTATGTCTTTCTTGTTAAACTGTTTGACACTCAAAATTATTGATATTATTGTTCCTGAAATAAAATATTATTTTGGGTCGAGAACCCCGTTTATTTATGGCCCGAGTGGCATGTTGAGAGTGTCTGACTGAGTGAGACCGAGAGACAATACTGTAAGGATATTTATGATATGAGAGAGGCCGAGAGCAAAAGTGATTATTGCCATGAAGTGGCTTATTATAACGCTTGGGCTGTAGGAGCCCCTCTGGAGTCTGTATACCCCCAGTGAGCGCAGGTACCTACTGAGTACGAGTGCCGAGTGACGAGTTATTGGGAGGCATGAGTCATTGTGAGGTGCTGAGTAACTGTACTTAGTGATGGTGAGGTGCCGAGTGACTGATTATGACTGAGGATTTGGCCCGAGGGGAGGTTTTATAATGATATTCTTGTGAGTTTTTTATTATGATTCATTTCATCTTTCATACTGAGATTTTTGGGAATTTTACTAAGAAACATTGGAAATTTTATTTGTTCAAAGGATTTTTTACGGAAACTGGTTTTTAACCATATGGACTAAATGTATACTTTGTTAAGACTTAGTATTTTACTATTTATGAATTGATGTTTTGTTACTGTGTGTTTCTTACCGTCAGACTTGATTTATTTTCATTACTACTGAGTTGGCGTACTCATCATTACTCCCTGCACCTCTGTGTGAAGATTCGGATACTGGTTTTGAGCAGTAGTCATCTGAGTCCGTACGGCGTCAGTATTCGGGATTTTGAGGTAGATGTCCAGCGTCCGCAGCATCTCTATTTCCCTTCCTTCATTTAGTATTTAGTATTTATTCTGAGACATTGTATTATGACATTAGCAGTGTTAGTATTACTCTTAGATGCTCGTCGTCTGTTGACTTTAGTTCTGGGGATAGGTTATAGACTGTTAGATTATTTATGTTGTTTAAAGATTTAGAAAATTATACTTATTACGAGGAATTATTAATGATTTCGGGGAAATTTTATTAAAGGAAGTGTGTAATTATGTGATAGTGGCTAGCCTATTTCCACGATAGGCACCATCACGACCAGTTAGGATTTGTGGTCGTGCCACATACTCGGTACTTTATTCGTACTAGCGTTCCTTTTCCCTGGGGACGATAAGTTTCATGCCAGCAGGTCCCGATAGACAGGTTGGCAGTCCTCCTAGTAAGCTATCAGCTCAGTGGAAGGTGTTGGCGCACTCCACTTGCTCAGGAATTTCCTATTTTGGTCAATATGCTTTGGTCATGTAATGATTGGTATGGCGGGGCCCTATCCTGACCTTTATGATATCTATGTACTCTTAAAGGCTTATAGACAGATGTCATGTATATGGATCCTTGTATGGACTTTTCTCCCTATGTTTTCAGTGTACAAATGGTTATGTGGGCCTTATAGGCCCATATCTCATGTGTATAAGTTTGTATATCATGTTGGGTCGTCATATGTCGAGTATTCCCTTATTTTTTATACTCGTTGTCTCAATACTTCCCTTCTGGCTCATTTGCCCATGATAGTATGATAAGAAAGATACATTACGTTGGTACTCGGTTTAGTAAGGCACCGGGTGCCCGTCGCGGCCCTCTGATTTGGGTCGTGACAAATTATCCCTGAAAACTATGATATTTGAGATGTGTTGAGGGTGACGCACGTGCTAGGTTACGGGCGTGTGTGCGTGAACCGGGGTATTCATGATCTGGGTAGTTCTTAGGTTATTATATGCCTTGTGTTGCTATCATGCTTCTTTAATTTCATGTTTCCTCCATTTGTATGACTATGTGAGTTATTATTCATGCTAGACTATATATTCAATTTGTTGAGAAACGATAGGGCTATTTTTTCCATGTTGAGCTATTTGCTTAAGCCGTAGTCATATTGTTCAGTCAAGATGGTAATATCTACAGGTTATATCTTTATCTCTGTGCACTTTTGATATGCTGCCTCACATGTATTTTGTGTCCTTGTACGTGACACAAGTTTGAGCTATATATGTGGAACATTGTGTTATTCCGTGTTGCATAAATGTATTATGTTTCTGTGAGATGTGATCCATTGAGAATTGAGCGGATTGATGACTGGTGTGGGCCATAGAGTCGTGTTATGAGTTATGTTGGATCGGTTTTCACGGCCCAATAGATTATTATTTGGATTGGGTTGCACGTGGCAACGGAGTGTTAATTAGATCAGTTGCACGCCGCAACAGGCCATATTAGCTTTTGATTAGCGCTTGGGCTAGGATTCGCCCCTCCAAAGTCTGATGTTACAGTAAGTGCGGGCACAGTGATATACACGTGCTTTGGTGAGGGGCTTTTGAGCAGGCACTCGTACAGTGCTGAGTGACTGTGTGTGTGGTGTTGAGGGGCATTTTAGCTAGGCACTTTGAGTGTGCTGAGAGTGAGTGTACTTGATGATTTCACTGTGATATTATTGACTTGACATGTATATTGTACATGTAGGCATAGAGATGTATTTTCCTCATGCTAGATGGAAATATGGTGTTATTGACTTGACATGTACGCATCGAGATGTATTTTCCATATGCTAACTGATAAACGAAATGTCTTCTTTGTTTTTGAAAGTTTGGAAAAACTCATCTCTCTAATTAACTCATACTTTAGTGATTTCGGTGAAAGATTCAGGCTTCAATTGTTATACTTATAAAGCATGTCTAATTTACCGTATTTCTGATCGAGCTGAACATGATATATCCTTCAAGTTGTTTAATGTTACTAGCATTACCATATCTCATGTTGTTATTGATTAATGATGTTGGAAACTAACCTTACTCTGAGTTTTTCACTGCTTTCAACCTGAGTCTGGGTTTGTTACTTATTGAGTATATGGAATCGGTTGTACTCATACTACATTACGGCACCTTGCGTGCCGATCTTGAGGCTGATGTTGTTGTGTATATCATGTTGCAACCTCGCGGGAGCTGGCATGGAAGATTTACCTGTTTTTTGGATATAGGTTCCACTTGTCATTGGTAGCTTTAGATTCAAAATCTGTTTACGTACATTCCAAACAAATGTTGTATTTATTTTCATATCAGCTTTGTAAATCTAAGCGTAAGTGGCTCATGACTTGTACTACTAGTCCTTGGGTTATTGTATAGAAATTTCAGTTAATTCGTTATTGATTTCTTATTATTCCCATTTGAATTGTGTTGATTGTTGGTTGGCTTACCTAGCGGGTTGGGTTAGGTGACATCATGACTAGATGGATTTTGGGTCCTGACACCACACCCAAATGGTGTTGTAGAAATAAAAAATAGAACTTTAGAAGATATGACAACAACTATGTTAATTGCTAGTGGACTTCCTAAAACCATTTGGGCAGAAGTTGTGAATACTGCATGCTACATCATAAATAGGTGTATGATCAGGCCAATAATTGATAAGACTCCCTATGAATTATTTAAGGGTAGAAAATCCAATATAACTCACCTAAGACCCTTTGGTAGAAAGTGATTTGTACATAATAATGGTAAAGAGGCTCTAGGCAAGTTTGATGTTAAAAGTGATGAGGGTATCGTTATGGGTTACTCGCCACAAGTAAAACCTTTAAAGTATATAATAAAAGAACTAGATGTGTCGAACAAAGCATGCATGTGATTTTTGTGAATCGAACCAACTGGCTGAGAAATATACATAGGTTGTTGATGATGGAGTGCTTGGTCCCGCGTAATATAATGAGAAAAAATCAAACAAAAGACTTCTAGAGTCAGTTGATGAGCAAGGGAAAGAACGAGGTCCCCGGAAGCTAAGAAAGTTGTACCACCAAAAAGGGGAATAAATCAAGAAAATCAGGTATAAAGTACTGCACCTGGTTCCACAACTGAGCATAAAGGAAACAATTGCACTCAGGGTCTACAAGCAAGGGCCTGGAAACATCATAATTCTCCTCCACTCACCAATGTACTAACACCAATTGACTCTTGATGGTGATTAGATCTATGTTCAGGAACATGATTGCCCTTACAGCCTATATAACTATGATTGAGCCTAAGAATATTAAGGAAGCACTTAAAGATACAGACTGGATAGTATCCATGTAAAAGGAACTCGATTAGTTTGAAAGAAATAAAGTTTGGCACCTGGTTCCCAGCCAAAAATACTGAACAATCATTGGAACCATGCAGATGCTTAGGAACAAATTGGATGATTAAGAAAATATTAACAGAAACACGGCAAGATTGGTTGTGCAAGGCTACAATCAAGAAGAAGACAATGATTATGATAATATGTTTTCTCTAGTTGCAAAAATGGCGGCAATTTGAATGCTCATTGCCTTTGCATCCTACATGGGTTTCAAACTGTATCAAATGGACGTGAAGAGTGCATTTAAAATAGGCATTGAAAGAGGAAGAGTTTGTGCGACAGCCCTCAGGATTTGACAGTCATGAATTCACAGATCACGTGTACAAATTGGACAAATCATTGTATGGTTTAAAGCAATCTCCAAGGGCTTGGTATGAAAGACTGCCAAAATTTCTCTTAGAAAACAGGTTCTCACGCGTAAAAATTGACAACACGTAGTTCTTGTTGAGGAGTGGCAAGAACCTACTGATTGTTCAAATATATGTGGATGAATCATCTTTGGGCCACAATTGAAGCCTTATGCAATGAATTTGTTAAGCTAATAGGCATCGAATTTGAAATGAGTATGATGGGAGAATTGAATTTCTTCCTTGGACTTCAAGTTAAGCAGACCGTAAAAGGAACCATGATACACCAACACAAATATATCAAGGAGCTACTAAAGAGGTTTGACATGGACAATGCAAAAATAATTGATACTCATATCGCTAAAGCAACTAGGTTGGATATGGATGAACCAGGCACCTCCGTTGATGAAAAGAAGTACAAAGGTATGATATTGTCTTTGATCTACTTAACTACAAGCAGTCTAGATATTATGTATAGTGTGGGATTGTGTGCAAGATTTTATTCAAGTCCCAAAGAATCTCACTTGAAGGTCGTTAAAATAATCTTGAGGTATCTCAAAGGTACTTAAGACATGGTTCTTTGGTATCTAACTAGAGATTCCTTTGATTTGATTGGGTACATAAATGTTGACTATGCTAGATATTTGGTGGATACAAAGAGCACATCAGGGGGTGGCTCATTTCCTTGGGTCATGTTTGATCTCATGAGAATCAAAGAAACAAAACTCTATGGCTTTATTAACTGCAGAAGCTGAGTATTTAGCAGTTGCCTCATGTTGTACTCAGCTAATATGGATTAAGCAACATCTAGAAGACTATGGAGTGATTATTGAATGGGTTCCCATATTTTGTGATAACAAAAGTGCAATGAACATGGGAAAGAACTCGGTCCACCACAAGAGAACCAAATATATTGATGTGAGGTGCCACTTTTTTAGAGACAGTGTTGAGAAAGGTCATATTTCTATGGAATTCAGCAAGACAAAGGAGCAGATTGCATATATAATTTACCACAACTTTGAGAAGGTACCACTTTTAAATAAAACGCTTGGATCTTGATTTGAACAAAATGAATTAGGACATCTTGGCTTTCCTTAATAATTAGTCGTGTCTTAATAAAGTGTCTAGTGAGTCGATGTGTGGAAAAATTTCTAACTCGGTCTTATACTATAATAGGTATGCACCCATGGCATTGATTCTAGGGCATGGATGCTTAATCGAATGACAAAATCCTGGATCATAAAAAAATTTATATTATCCAAGCTGAGGAAATCAATCATGGAACATGGTTGTATGACACTTAGGTATGTACCCCTTTTCATTTGATCGTTGTACTTAACTGTTAAAGTGGCATGTCATTAAAACTAGGTTCTCACCCACCTTGTTTGTATCCTATGGTTTATTCATTCTAACCAATGAAATTAAAACGGGATCGGGTTCCAAAATAAAAAATTGTTTGTCCTAGGATAATCATGACTAGTTATAGTCAACGTGAAATCAGGACTAGTTTCCTAAACTCCACTTGAACACATATATGTCGCCGATTTAAAGCCCCTAGCCTACTTTTAAAAATTTTGAAGTCTGACAATTACCCTCTTTCCCTCTTGGAACCATATTAGGAGAAAATAGGTTGACTGATTAAAGCCATAAAACTATTCAATAATTCTCTATAAAACCCTCTCTCTCACCTATTCTATCTTATTCGATCAGATTGCTTAAGAACAACTAAGTTTCTCAGTTTCTAGTGAGGGAGAATGGTTGGGGTAGGGGATGTGGAAGAGACTACTAAGAAAGAAAATGATCAAGCTCAAGAACCTGAATCTTTGAATGTTGATCCTAAAAATCTGAATCGTTTGACTAGATTATTGAGGAAGAAGGAGAAAATGAAGGAGAGATAGAAGTGAGAGAAGAAAGTAATGATAGTGATGATGATTCCCGAGGAGGCCTGATTGACAAAATAAGGGAAAAGAAGCAAAGTGAAGCAAAGAGCACCACTGGGAGAGTGCAAGCTATAGAAAATAAGGCAGTGTTTCCTCAGGGATCTATCACTTTTGGGGGTATAACTCCAAACACTAGAGGGGAGACTGGAGTTGCACTTGAAATGGCATTAGAAGAGAGTAGGAGAAAGAAGAAAGATAGAGAGGAGTTCAGTCTTGTTGATGAGTCTAATGTGGAGGAGAAGGAGAAGAACTACTCTCTCTTCAATTAAAAGGCAAGAAAAAGGTTGAATCCTCTTCAGCCACGCCCAAGAAGAGGTCTTCAAGAAAAAGGAAGTCAGAGGTAATGATTATTTTTACAAGAACTTCATGGTAATTGAGGATGGCACAGTGAGCTCTGAAGTAAAGGGAGTAGACTTGGTTCTTGATGAGAAACTGTTTGGGGAGATGTTGAATGTCCCAGTTCACTAGCTCTTGTTCGAATTTGTAAACAAGTGCTTGTTGCCTCGACCAGGAAGGAGGCATGAAGCTACTTACCTGGACTTGGCAGTGATGGAAGTGCTAGATTAGAACAGGCCAATCAATCTTCCCTAATTTATGCTTAAACACATGGCAAGAGCAGTTGATCAAGAAAAGGGCATTCATGCTCTGCCATATGAATTCTTGTTGACTAGGGTGTTTGAGCACTTTGAGGTTCCCTTGATAGGTCCTAAGAAAGGGGGGAAATGACATATTTGATGAGGAGAACTTGAAAGAATGTGATTGTGTTGCACTACCACCAAGCACCAAAAATAAAAAACATGGTCACAAACTTCTTAGAGGAGTTGGTTTCTTCCATTGAGAAATTTGAGAAGATGAAAGAGGAAATTACATCCTTGAAAGAGGAAAACAAGAGGTTGAAGGAGGTAATGAAGAAAAAGCAAGAGGCCTCTGCTGCTAGGTTTAATAGGCTTATATTCATGGTGGATCTTCTTCGAACCTGATCCTTAATACACTAAGGTTTTCTAGTCTGTCCTTAGTTAGTCCTTAGCCTTGTCTCTTTTATGACCATTTTCTAAATTTATTTTATATTGTTGGCAGTTTGATGGGTTTGTTCAATAGTGTTTTGGTTTGGGCTTAATATGGTATAATGACTGATAAATACTATTTTCTTGTTTTGGGATGCATATTTTGTCTCGGTAATTTCATTGGATTAATTGTTTGTGTACCAGATGATATGTACATGTTAGTGTAGCCCCAGCATCCATGAGTTTTACATTGCTATATTCTCTCGTTGACTCTACTGTCTTTTGATTTTTCTAATGATGAAAAGTTAAGTATGTTCATATTCACTGATTATTAAACATTGTTTTTTCTTAAGCACTTGAACGAACAGAGGAGTATTTTTTGAGTTTGTGTGTTTGCAGGTCTTAATATTGAATTATGCCTAACCATCTATAGGGTTGCGATGAACGAAAGGCGAGTCTCTTACACTTGTGCAAATATGGACAAATTGAAGAAGGGTATTGGTTCTTGTGCTACATGCTGATGAAAAATCGGGCAAGTGCTAACTAATTTACACATGGATTTGTCTATCATCAAAAGGGAAACTTATTGAGATGAGCATGTATTATGCTTTGATGATTACAAACCAGAGCAGAGAACCAGGTTTCACGTTCCAGGTTGATGTCCTACTAAGCTGGGATGGAGATGAGAGATGCATATAACAAATGAACTAGGTTCGTAGCAAACCAAGAGTGGAATGTTGAACAGGCGTGGAATGTCAGAATATTCGTGCAAGGTGAGTTGGAAACAAATAAGGAAACCAAATCAAAATATGAGTAAGTTTCCTTAACTGAAATATTCTAGGTCTGGAGCATAAATTGAAGAAGATTTTTGGCCAACTTTCCAATACATAAGGAGACTTTTTGCCGTATTTCCAGATTACTACTTGTCACACCTCCTTTTTTACCGGTATGGGTAATAAGAGAGTTTTTCCAAATAAAGTGACATTGTTCGAATTTGGGATTTTTATAAGTTTCAGAGTCGCCACTCGAATTTTTGACGATGCTCCGGGACACTGTTTTGTTTTGAAAATCCCAAACCGAGGAATTTTGACTCTTTTTTGATTTGTCTGCGACCAGAAATCCGATTAAGGAATTCTGTTAACCCGGGAGAAGGTGTTAGGCATTCTCGAGTTTCGTGGTTCTAGAATGGTCGCTTAACTATTATTATTTGGCCAAATTGTTTTGATTATTTACGTGTTTTAGCTTTTTGTGCATTTCCCTTTTTAAACTTTTAGCCTATTTTTTGACATTTATGGATTTATCTTGAAAACTAGTCACGATAACATACACTCGTCTGCTTTTGTACATGTTATAATTGCGCCACCTGAAATACACATGTAAATTACAACACGTGATTTTAAAATAGTTCTAAGTTGAAGTCGGGGACATGAGTTGTCACACCCCAGTGTAGATTACGTAATCAAGACTATGGTCGTGACGGTTTTAGAATGCCTATTTGAGGCGATGTTCGCTTATTCTCTATGTTTTCTATTTAAAAGAGCGTTTTAGCTTTAAGACCAATTAGGATGTTTATGGATTTATCTTAGACAAGTCACGATGGCGTGCACTTGTTGTTTTTGAACACATGGCAAACACGTCACATGAAATGCACTCGTGATTTCTATGTGTGTTTTTATTGTTTGGAGTTGAGGGTCGGGGGCACGAGTTGCCACTCTCGAGTGTAGGTTATGTATAGTCACGAAAAGGCTTATTTGAAGCAATATTTGCTTTTTCACTAAATTTTGTAATTTTAATCTAAAGGGAGTCCTTAGCCAATGGGATATGTATAAAATCATCTAAAATTGGATTCACTATCCTAAGGGTAAGTGTTTGGGTTATGGCCATATTTTAGCCCAATAATTGTTTATCCCCTTTGGCCAACCCTAATTATGGCTATTTGAGAAATAAAGGGTTTGCACAATTCAGCCAAAAAATGAAGGCAATTAAAAAAGCACGAAAATCGATTCAAGTGAACATTTTTCAACTAACATCTTATGTAAAAAAAAACAAGTTATTCAAACATCCCTATAATTATAGATATTTCTAAATCAAAATTCCAAATATGAAAGCTTAACCAAGTTTAAACACTTCTACCCCATTATTTTATAATGTTGTACTAAACGTGGTATAAGTTCGAAAGATGTGACTTGGATTTAAGAACTGGGCCTGCTACTCGGCTAAAAATTCATCAAGCTCAAACTTTAAACTCGATTTTTAGGAGGATTCATGAAAAGAACGAAAAAATCAGTCATTTGTAGTCCAAATTTATACTAGTTTAGTTGTAACATCAAAAACTATATGAGAATATATTGGACTTCTAAGAAAAATATTACTAACCAGATTTTAGGGTGTGCAGATTTAAAAAACACGCTGCTTACTGATCAGGTTCTTACACCCCCGAGCCCAATAACCCGGAATTAAACTAGTTCAGACCTTGATGGGCCACATTTGGCAATCTGGCCCGTTTCTATATTAAAATAAACAACATGTATAATAATATAAACAGTCCAGTTTTTGTTTACAATGATTCCAAAGAAATAATAAGTCTAATAGATACATTTTACATCAGTATTCAATTGTAGCAATACAACCTAAAATAGTAAAGGTATAGCTCAAAATGACGGGTGCTTCAACTTGAACTATCCTAACTTTGTTACTTCAAATCAATACTGCCTAACCCGCCTGATGCTTTTAAATTGAGGACCCAAAACCTGCATCTTTCCTATTTGTTTTCGAACAATTAAAAGGATTTGTGCAATATCAGGGAGTGAATCTGACCATGAATGGGTCAGATTCAGTTCCCATAATGCTAACATTATTATGGGTTTAAAATCATGACTTCTAACACTTGTAGAACTTACTGATTCAGCAAATAAATATAGCTACGTGTCCAGCAAATAAATATAACCACAAGTCAAGCATGTTCACAGCAACAGGTTTAAGGTCATTGGATTATCACGTACTGAACAACCCTAGATTCATGGTTCTTAGAGTTAGTTTCTAATTATACTATTAGTGTCAAAGGTATACTTAATTAATCGAGTATAATTATCTCCTAGTTACCTAATTGATTAACCGACTACCCTAATGACTAACACAAACAATCAATCCACAGTGGACAGTCATACTTAGGAAAAACACTGAAACCAACAATCTGAAAACCTAACATGAATCAATCAAGCTGATCATTCATAATTAAATTTCAATAAAGAAAAAATAAGCAGTACAAATTAACAATGATTATCCTAACAACTAAAGATGGCTGCCAAACACATTAAATAGTATGCATGGAGACGAATTTTTAAAATCGAAACTAATTAAGATGAAATAATAACCTATTAACAAAGCATGGATGAAAATAGGGATAGATTAACACAGATATGGACGAAATAGTAACCTAAAAGCACGGATTGAAATAGTGATACATATATACGATTATGTTTAAGAAAATAAGGAAAAGATAGGAGAAAAGGGGGTACCAGTAGGAGTGGTTTTGACGAATTCCGGTGACTTGTCGGAAGTTGGCCGGACTCCGGCGGGCTTGAAAATGGTCCAAACCCGCATGAATCGATAGCTCTCATCAAGAGCTATCGACTCATGCAGGTGTGAGCCATTGGAGGTCTTCGAATTAACTTGTAGAAGAAAACTAGGGTTTCGTATTTTCAGATTTGAAATTGGAGGCTTTTGAGTGGTTTTCTAAGGAAATCAATAGCAGGACGGGGTTGAGGGGGAGTAGAAGGTTGTAGGGTGAAATTTTTGGGTCGATTGGTGGAGCTCCGTCGCCGCTGGTGATTTCTGGCCGGTGGAGCTGGGGCGGTGGACGGTGGTTCAGGCGAGGTCTGATAGAGAGAAGAGGTAGAGACGGTTGGGGAGGGGGTGTTAGACTTAGGCTTTGAGAGGGGTAGGGGGTCTTGAAACAGCCTTATAGGGGATGAGTGAGGGGTTCCCAGCCGTTTGATCTATTTTGATCAATGGCTGGGATGGCTTCAGGTTGAAACGGGGTCGTTTTGGTCACTGGGGGGCTGGTCGGGTTTAAAAAGTTATGGGCTGGGTGTATTGTTATTTTTGGGCCTGGGCAAGTTAGCCCAGGTCTAATTTTACTATCTTAGCAAAATTAGTTGATTAGTTAGCTTCATTAAACTAATTCCAATTACCTTTTAAAAATGTAATAACTAATTTTGACTCTTTGTTTTGTCTAATTATGAACTAATTGATGAATTAATTAAGAGTAAAACAATTAATTTGATACTCCTAATTAAATCCATAATTTGTTAGATAAAAATGATTAATTTTAGCAATTAGTTATCAAAACTATATTACATCAAATAATCATCATTCGTTCGTTATTTAATTCAATTAATTATAAATAATAAATTTATAACTCCTTGATAATAGTGATGAGCCTAATTATGCAATTTTTAACAATTTTAAAGACGAATTATGAATATGCAATGCAAAAACAATTCACAATTAACACTAAAATTCAACAAAAATTTGTAAAATTAATTTATTTGTATTGAATTTTGTAGGAGTGTATGGTGGGTGAAAAATCACGTGCTCACAGCTGCCCCTCTTTGCACGGAAACATGAAGAGTTTTCGGGCAAAGACAAAGTGGGCAGCCATAAACGACTTCACCGATTCAGATGTTCCATGGTGAAGCATTTTTTAAAGGGTTTGACCGAACCTTGCTTCAAAGGTTGCTTACATATCCTTGTCTATAAAGGAATCAGGTTAGTGTAGTTCTGGAAGTCTTGGTAGCTGCGACTACCAGGTAACTGTGGTTTCACTGCGGTTGCTGCTGTTACTGTTGCTGATCTCCTTATTACACCAAAGTAGCAAAACGAAAGACTAACTAAACCTATCAGCTGCTAGTTACAAGATTCCTATCTAAGACTTGGTCTTGAGTCTTGATCTTTTGCTGACTCTGACCTGGATCTTGATGCTTGTTAGCCACAGGGGCTAGTTTCGTCTTATTGTTCCTCGGAGCAAGGCAGGATATACTAGACGAATGACTTCAATCTCGTCCTGAATAGTCCATCTCTTCCCCGTTTCTGCACTTTTGGATTCAATCTTCTCTTTCCTCTTTTTGTTTTATTATTTTGGATCGAAACTTCTTCTCTTGGTCGTCTCGAGTTCCAATGTCCTAAAAAATGTAATCTGCAGAAAATCAAAACAATCGAACGAAATTTTCTGCCCCAGTTTTCACTAGGAAAATTTCGTGAGTTATTGTAAGGAAATCTACACTATTTTGTTATTGAAAGCGGTGAACAGGTTATGCTGTCGTTTAAGAAAAGATCACCAGGTTATACTGGTGTCTGAGGAGGATCAACGGGTTATGCCGTTGTCAAAAAGAAATTAACAGGTCGTGCTGGTGTCTGGGAAGGTCAAACAGGTTATGTTGTTGCTGGGAAAAAGCTCACTGGGTTATGCCAATGTCAGAAAATGATCAACAGGTTATGCTGTTGTCAGGAAAGATCATCAGGTTAGCCGGTGTCAAGAAAGGTCAACAGGTTATGTTGTTGCCGGGAAAAGAGGTCACTGGGTTATGCCAGTGTCAGGAAATGTTCAACAGGTTATGTTGTTGTCAAGAAATATCACCAGGCTATGCCGATGTCCGGGAAGGTCAACAGGTTATGTTGTTGCCGGAAAAGAGATCATTGGGTTATGCCAGTGTCAGGAAATGTTCAACAGGTTATGTTGTTGTCAAGAAAGATCATCGGGTTATGCCGGTGTCAAGAAAGGTCAATAGGTTATGTTGTTGCCGGGAAAAGAGATCACTGGGTTATACTAGTGTCAGGAAATGTTCAACAGGTTATGATGTTGTCAAGAAAGATCACCAGGTTATGCCAGTGTTTGGGAAGGTCAACAGGTTATGTTGTTGCCGGAAAAGAGATCACTGGGTTATGCTAGTGTCAGGAAACGTTCAACGGGTTATGTTGTTGTCAAGAAAGATCACCAGGTTATGTCGGTGTCTGCTAGGGTATGGGACCCTATGTTGGCATCAACTGAAGACTAGGATATCCTAGGTTGGCATCGAGTTATGTCGGCATCAGGTTATGCTGGCATAAACTAGGGAATGGAGACCTTACGTTGGCATCGGTGTAGCTAGGGATTGGAGGCCCTATACTACTTTAGGTTTGAATTATTTTCAACATTGTTTTCTTCTTTTCTTTTCTTTTCGTTTTATTTTGAATGAATGCGGGAAAGAATTTTAGAGAAAGCTTCCCTTTTGGAGTTGTTGCCGCAGAGCTGCTTCTAGATCTTGTACCTTTTCTTTTGGCTACACCTGCGTTTTGCAAGATTATCTTGAGTTACACCTGTTTCGTATTTTCAAACAAAGAACAATTTGTTAGTTTGAAACGGTGGTTGGTTTTGCGGCCTTGATTGTCTCAAGCTGCTTGATATCAGCCCCTTTGACGAATATCTCAACCATTTGTTTATTTGCTGGGGATTGGCTTTCGTTTCCAAACCCCGGGGACCTTGGCTTTCCAGATTTTGTCGTGGTGACCGGTCACGTGGGACCCAATATTTCAACTTGATTCTGCCTTTGTAGGACTTTCTCTTGCTTTTTCTTTTGGATTTCCAGAGTATCGGGGGGAATTTTTGGCCCCTTTAATTCTGCTGCAACGGTTAGGCGTGTGGGACTTAACCTTTCCAACTTTACTTTGCCTTTATCGGCCTTCCATTTCTGGTTTTGCCCCCGTCTTTAATTTAAAGCATTTGGAGAGCTTTGGCTTTTCAAACTTTGCCAAAAGGGTTAGCCGTGTGGGACTTAACCTTTCACTTTAATTGCCTTTATAGGCATTTTGATTTGATCTTCTCCTTTCAAGAGTTTTGTTTCAAGCATCGGCCTTTGCGGCCAATCGGGACCGACTTGATGCCCCTGATGAGGCTTGGTGCCCTTTGCATGTTAGCTTGCGTCAAATGAGAACCCTGCAAATCAGTTTTGCCATCCTTTCTTTGTTTTACCTTAGAAATAGAGTCAGACTGAAAGGGATTGAAAGAGAATAACAAATAAATGGAGACAACAAATTTTGACAAGAAATATCCCTTTCGGGGAAGAGAAGAAGGACTTATCTGGAGTGTACGTGGCCTTCAATGAACATGACATGCGTCTTGGACTGGATGTCTGATCTATATAAACCATCTGGCTCTCAGAAATTCGTCACAACTTTTAACTCGAGGTTGAGAAACCTTGTCCCATGACCATGTCGATATCAGTGACCAATCGTCCTCTTTTCGATTAGTAGTGCCCTTTTCGGGTTTTCACTAACTAACCTCTCTCATTTCCCTTCTCGTTATCGCCATGTAGTGATCTTTGCGAGTTTTCACTAACAAGACTCTCTCATTTTTAGTTTCTCTACTCACCGTCGCCTTATGGTGCCCGTGTGGGTTTTCACCGATAAGACTCTCTCATTTTAATTTCTCTTATTGCTTGTATCAGGTCCAGATAGATGTATCCTCCCATTCTGGCTTTTCTTCGCCGATCGATCGGAAGGACTTGAACAGGATTTGGGGTAAAAAGAATTTGTATTGAATTACAACTTTGGAAATTTTCAAGCAAATCATTGTTGTATCTTAACACTTGCCCCAACTTAAACTCTTGGGGGAATGGGGATTTTTATTTTGGTGTGACTGAACCCCAGGGAGAGGCTGCCTACGTATCCTTTCGGAATCAAGTCAGACGTAGATCAGGGAAACATTTGTTTTTGTTTTGATTTTGTTTTGATTTTTCTTTTGATTTTTGATTGATTTTTTTTTCCAAGTTCCAAAGAGGGTAGTCAAGGAAGAGTAACCGGCTCGAAGGGTTTATGAAATTGATAGTGTTTGGGGTAGCATGAATGAAATCCTTCATCATTTCGATCATTAGTATCATCATTACGAAAAGGTCAAACATAATACCTTTTGACTGCATTTGCATTGACAGCCGTTTCGGGGTCATTTCCTTCGATGTCCCCCAAGTACAATGCTCCTTTTGGTAGAATTTCCTTATGATGTATGGACCTTTCCAATTCGGGGAAAATTTTCCTTTCACCTCTTCGTGGTGTGGGAGGATACGTCTTAAAAAACGTTGCCCTACTTCGAAGTTCCTAGGCCGCACTTTCTTGTTGTAGGCGCGGGCCATTCTTTGTTTGTACAACTGCCCGTGGCAAACTGCGGCCATCCTTTTCTCATCAATCAAAGTTAATTGTTCCAATCGGGTTTTGACCCATTCATCATCCTCAATTTCTGCTTCGACAATAATCCGAAGGGAGGGAATTTCAACTTCTACGGGTATTACGGCTTCAGTGCCATAAACCAATAGTTAAGGAGTAGCTCCAATCGAGGTGCGTACGGTCATGCGATATCCCAATAATGCAAAGGGCAATTTCTCGTGCCATTTCCTGGATGTTTGAATCATTTTTCTGAGAATTTTCTTGATGTTTTTGTTTGCTGCTTCGACGGCACCGTTGGCTTTGGGCCGGTAAGGGGTAGAATTGTGGTGTGTGATTTGGAACTGTTCACACACAACCCTCATCAAGTTACTGTTCAGATTCGCGGCATTGTCGGTAATGATAGTCTTTGGGATACCAAAACGACATATGATATTAGAGTGCACGAAATCTACCACCGCTTTCTTAGTGACTACTTTGAACGTCACTGCCTCGACCCATTTTGTGAAATAGTCGATAGCGACCAAGATAAATCTATGCCCGTTTGAAGCCTTTGGCTCGATCGGCCCGATGACATCCATTCCCCAGGCAACAAACGGCCAAGGTCCGGACATGGGATGAAATTTTGATGGTGGTGCATGGATCAAATCGCCATGTATTTGACACTTATGGCACTTCCGGACAAAGCTGAAAAAATCTTTCTCCATGGTCATTCAATAATACCCAGCCCGCAAAAGTTTCTTTGCGAGGACGTACCCGTTCATATGGGGGCCGCATACTCCTGAATGCACCTCGTTCATAATCTTTTCATCTTCTTTAGCGTCTACACATCTTAACAGATTCATATCGGGAGTCCTTTTATACAGTACTTCCCCACTTAGGAAGAAACTGCTGGCGAGCCTTCGGATGGTTCTCTTTTGGTCCCCATTGGCCTGCTCTGGATATTCTTTTGTTTTCAAGAATCTTTTGATATCATGATACCATGGTTGGACATCGGGTTCTACTTCGACCGTGTTGCAATAACCATGCCTTTCCTTGATTTGAATTTCCAACGGGTTAATGTGAACATTGCCCGGATATGGAAGCATTGCAGCTAAGGTAGCCAGTGCATCGTCTAACTCATTGTGGTATCGAGGAATATATCTGAATTCGACAGCTTTGAGTCGTTTGCTAAGATCTTCCACATGTTGTTATTATGGAAGGAGCTTAACATCTCGAGTTTCCCACTCTCCCTGAGCCTGCTTGATTATCAAATCAGAATATCCCATGATCAATAACTCTTCTACATCCATGTCAATGGCCATGTTCATACCCATTATACAAGTTTCATATTTGGCAGTATTGTTTGTACAGAAGAACCGGAGGCAGGCCGTGGCGGGATAGTGTTGTCCCGTGGGCGAAATCAAAATTGCCCCAATCCCAACACCTTTTGCATTGACTGCTCCGTCAAAGAACATCTTCCATGTGTTAGTGTCTTCTGAGATTACTTCAACTGAATTGACTTCCTCATATGGAAAATAAGTGCTTAAATGTTGGTACTCATCATCAACCGGATTCTCAGCTAAATGGTCGGCCAAGGCTTGGGCTTTCATGGCTGTGCGGGTGACATAGATAATGTCGAATTCCGTGAGCAGGATTTGCCATTTTGCTAGCCTTCCTGTGCGCATCGACTTTTGGAATATGTATTTTAGAGGATCCAACCTAGTTATGAGATATGTGATATAGGCCAGCAAGTAATGTCTGAGCTTTTGAGCGACCCAACTTAGGGCACAACAAGTTCTCTCTAGCAGAGTGTATTTGGCTTCATAACCAGTGAATTTCTTGCTCAGATAGTAGATGGCTTGCTCTTTCTTCCCAGTAACATCATGCTGCCCGAGGACACAGCCAAAAGAATTTTCCAAAACCGTTAGGTACAGGAACAAAGGTCTTCCTGGTTCAGGCGGGACCAACACTGGTGGATTTGACAAATACTCCTTGATTTTGTCAAAGGCCTCCTGGCATTCATCTGTCCATTTGATTGCTGCGTCTTTCTTTAAGAGCTTGAATATCGGCTCACATGTGGTGGTAAGTTGTGCGATAAACCGACTGATGTAGTTCAACCTTCCTAATAAGCTCATGACCTCTTTCTTAGTCTTTGGAGGTGGCAGATCTCGGATGGATTTTATTTTCGTCGGATCCAACTCAATGCCTCGGTGACTAACTATAAACCCCAAGAGTTTCCCGGAAGGGACACCAAATGCACATTTAGCGGGGTTCAATTTCAAGTCATATTTGCATAGCCGCTCAAAGAATTTTCTCAAGTCTCGAACATGGACTTCTTATGTTCTGGATTTAATGATGGCGTCGTCAACGTACACCTCAATTTCTTAGTGCATCATGTCATGGAAAATGGTAGTCATGGCCCTCATATACGTTGCCCCAGCATTCTTTAGACCGAACGGCATGACCCGGTAGCAGTAGGTGCCCCAGGGTGTGGTGAAGGCTGTCTTTTCTTCATCTTCTTCATCCATCAGAACCTGGTGATACCCAGCATAGCAATCCACGAAATATTATACCTCATGTTTGGCACAATTGTCAACCAGGATATGTATGTTTGGCAGTGGAAAGTTATCTTTGGGGCTCGCTTTATTCAAATCTCGGTAGTCGATACAAACTCTGACATTTCCTTCCTTTTTAGGTACCGGAACCACATTAGCCATCCATGTGGTGTATTGGACCACTCGGATTACTCCAGCTTTTAGTTGTTTAGTGACCTCTTATTTGATTTTGCCGCTCATGTCTGTTTTAAATTTCCTCTGCTTTTGTTGGACAGGTGGATAACCAAGGTAGGTCGGTAATTTGTGCACCACCAAGTCGACACTTAGTCCGGGCATGTCGTTATAGGACCAAGCAAACACGTCTTTGAATTCAAATAGAAGTTGAATCAAAGCGTCCCTAGTTCTTTCATCAGTGTGGACGCTTATCTTGGTTTCTCAGACCTCTTCTGCATTACCCAAGTTAACGAATTCTATTTCGTTTAAGTTTGGATTAGGCTTATTCTCGAATTGTTCCAATTCTCGATTTATTTCCCTAAAAGCCTCATCTTCATCATATTCTGGGTCTTGATTCATTATTTCAAGGTTAGACAGCTTATTAAGATCAGAGCACGAAGTCCCCAAGCATGTCATGTTATTTAAGGCCGCATTATTAGGACTGAAAAATAAACAAAAATTAGAAAGAATAATAGACGATGAAATTTTGATTTCATTTCATTGAATTTGAACATAGGAGGGTTTACATCAGAATTCGAAAGGCACTAAATTAAAAACACTTGAGTTACACCTTGAAATAACTCATATGCAAGAAAGATGGCAAAACGACTACCGAGACTCCCGCCTGACGGGGAATGGAGTAGCCTTCCAGTTCTGCAACTTGGCGTTTGGGCCCATGTATTTCACCTCAGCGGTGCTTGAGCCTTCTCTGGGCTGAACCATGTTAGTTTCATATACCATTTGCTTCATGGCCTTGCAGATTTCTTACAATTCTTTGGCCGTAAAGGCCTCCTCTTCTTCTTCAATATATTGTGGTTCGATGAAGGTCTCGATAATATGTGGGACTGGCTGAGGCAGGACCCATCCACTATTTTTACGTTCATTGGCCCATTTCACATCTTCATATGTGGCCTGGAAACCTATGCCGAAGAATTTTCCAGCGGCAGGTAGAGAGATCGGTTCAGTGATACCCTGTAAGGACACACTCCAAGCCCCTTTCCAGGTTTGTATCCATGTCTAATCATGTCGGTAGCGACCATGATCGACGCATTTGATAGACAGGGCTGCGGGCATGGAGTACCTTCTTTGTGCTGATCGGCAAGCACAATTTCAAATGCCTGATAGACAATATGCTCACTTCCTTCTCTGGTTTCAAGACAGGGGACCGAAGGGTCTCTATATATTGACTGCTCGCCCTCCCCATGGACCACTATCTTCTGATTTTCATGTTCAAACTTGACCATCTGGTGGAGGGTAGATGGCACTGCCCCAGCAGCGTGAATCCATGGTCTTCCTAGCAGGAAGTTATATGAGGTGTCCATATCCAAGATTTGGAAGGTTACCGTAAAATCCACAGGGCCTATTGTCATGACTATGTCTATTTCGCCAATGGTGTCCCTTTTGATTCCGTCAAAGGCGCGGACACTGACGTTATTTGGCCTGATTCTTTCAATGCCGATTTCCATCCTTTGAAGCGTCGACAAGGGGCAAATATCTACCCCGGAACCTCCATCAAGCATAACTCTCTTCACGTAATATCCCTCACTTTTAACTGTCAAGTGTAAGGCTTTGTTGTGAGCGGCCCCTTCGGGAGGTAGATCATTTTGGCTGAAAGAAATTTTGTTTACTTCAAAGAAGCGCTCAGACTTTCTCTCTAATTGTTCGACTGAGGTCTCTACTGGGACATATGCTTCATTCAGCATTTTCAAGAGTACTTTTTTATGCTCGTTTGAGCCCATCAACAGAGATAAAAGTGAAACTTGGTCAAGGGTTTTCCTGAATTCTTCAATTGTGGCGTATTCAAACATGTTCATTTTCTTAAAGAACTCTTCAGCTTCTTCGGCGGTGACAGATTTTTTGAGGGGGAAGCATTTATGCTTGTTCTTGGCTAGCTCTTTCAGCTTGAGGTATCCTTCAGAGGAGTTTGCTTCAATTGCTTCCCCTGTGATCTCCTTTCCTTTGTATGTTACTACCGTCTTGTTGTAGTTCCAAGGGAGAGCAGTGGTATCCTTTACGGGAGTTTGTGACGCGCGGCTAATAACCACGGGCTCATTCAGCCTTCGTGAAACTATTTGCCCCCGCGCCACATACGTCCCCTTTGGCATATATATTTTCGGGCCGTTCATCATTGCTCTATTGAATTGCAACCTTCTAGGTGGACTTAACATGCATTGTTCCTTCCTGGGGACGTAAAGAACAGCGTCTTTAGATGGTCCCATCTTTATCTTGGCTTCAGCCTTCCCCGTGGCTTGAGGGACGGGGTTACTCTTCTTCATCTCCTTGACTATCTTGGGTGCCGCCTTGGAATTTTTCTCCACATCTGCGATGGCGATGATAGCTTTCAAAGATGGATAAAAATCTTGGTCCTCGCAAATCATGCCGATAACGGGCCCATTATTGTGAGTGGGCAATGGATTGTTCGTCACATTGGGAGCTTCTTTGTCCCTTAGAACCACTTTCTTTTGTTCTATAAGGTTCTCCACGGCTTGTTTGAGGGTCCAGCAATCCTCCGTGTCGTTCCCCTCTGCTCCAGAGTGGTAGGCACAACTGGTACCCCGTCTATATGATGGCGATTGTGAATTTTTCCCATTCGGAGGTACGGGCTATAGAAGTCCCATCTGGACTAACTTTGGGAAAAGGCTGGAATTTGGCTCACCAATAGGAGTGAAGTTAAGTCTCCTCGATGGTTCACGGGGGTAGGCATTGTACGGATAGTTGTTTTGAGGAGGGCGTGGATTATATGGAGTTGGGGGAAGATGGTTATTTCCTGGGGGTGGAGCTCTGTTCTGGTTGTATCATTGTTGCGGCCTGGGATGCGGCTGAGCGTTCATCACCGCATATGGAAAGGGGGACGTAGCATAAGTTGCGTCTTGGTGAGGATAGTAGTGTTGGGAAGTTTTGGGAAATGGACCTGATTGTGTCGAGAATTCCTGACATCGGAAGCCATCATGGCCCCTTCCTCTTTCTTCTTTCTATTGGATGCACTCCCGGATCCGCTTTGGATGGCCTGGGAGGTCGCTCTTATGGCGGATTGGCTTAGGATACGACCGATCTTTAGACCATTCTCAACCATTTCTCCAATTTTGATCGCTTCCGCAAATGGTTTGCCCATGGCGGACATCATATTTTGGAAGTAATCAGCTTCCTGTGCTTGTAGAAAGACACTGACCATTTCAACCTCGTCCATCAGAGGTTTGACCCTAGAGGCTTGCTCACGCCACTTAATAGCGTACTCTCTGAAACTTTCTGAGGACTTCTTTTTGAGATTGGATAGAGAGTTTCTATCGGGAGCGATATCACATTGTATTGGAATTGTCGAACAAAGTCCTGTGCCAGGTCATCCCATATGTGCCAGCAGGATATATCCTGGTCCATGTACCATTCTGATGCAATCCCTGTCAAGTTTTCTCCGAAATATGCCATGAGAAGTTCCTCTTTCCCTCCCGCTCCCCTTGTCCGTCGTATTTCTCAAACTTGGGGGTTTTAAACCCGAGAGGCAAGTGGACGTGCGGGAACATGCACAAGTCTGCATAGGAGACACTTTTCTTCCCGCTCAGTCCCTGTATATTCTTGAGGCTCTTCTCAATACTCTTCATTTTCCGAGCCATTTCTTCGTGCTCGGGGCTTTTCTTATCTTGTCCCAAAGTGACTTCATACTGAGGTTGTTGGGGGTATGAATTGGGAGTGACATGAGTGGTGTCCAGATGGAAGGACGGCATTTGAAATGTAAACGCCGGTGGCTCAAATCTTGGCCCAGAGATAGTTGGTGGAGTTGTGGCAGAGAACGGTGGTGCGGTGAAGATGTTAGAAGACACACCGAAAAATAGGGCCTGGGGGCGAACCTCAGAAGGCCTTCCGGCAAAGTGAGCCGACATAGTTGGGTATCCAAATGGCGTGGTTGGTAACTTATAGGGATGTTGGAGGTCCCTCCTGTCCTGGGAATTATCTCTGGGAAACTCGGGATGGTACTGGGCGGTTCCCTACCATTGGACCATGCGTCCCACATTTCCAGCATGCGGCAACGCAGGATTCTGTTCTCTTCAGCTGTGGGTGACTCAGATGTTGGGATGACTGGATTCGGGTCATCCACGGAAGAGTTGACGATTGATAAGTGACTTTCGGATGTCATTTCTACGCTCCTTTTTTATCTAGTGAAATACGGATGGGAAGCCAGGTTACCGCAAAACCAACCACCTAAAAAACACCTTTAAGAGCGAACCACAAAACGTTAGGTTGAAACATTTATCACATAGGGAATCACACGTTTGGGGTATGCAATGCACCAAGGAAATTATACGCTTTCTATATGTTTTGCAACAGTTGTGTGTTTCATCCTGGCTTTATTTCTCGGGTTTGAACTTTCCCTTTTTTATTTTATTTTCACCCTTTGTTTTTCTCTGTCATTTTATCACTCTTTTCTTTCTTTATTATTATTTTTTACTCTTTTATTACTCACTCAATTTCCTTTCTTAAGGTTATGATTGAATCCTATGTGGATTGCCTACGTATCACGGCGCCGCGTGAATTAGATCATCACGTAGTTCAAGGGATAAATCTGAAGGAAATAAACATTTTTTCCAAAACTTTCATTCATTAGATAAAAACTTCCCACTTAATTCATTATATTTTTTGAAATTTTAGAACTACAAAATACTCAAGACATACTTTCTTGGAAATGTATAAAAAACTACAGTGGACTCAGACAGGACTATAACATGAAAATAAAATACAGACTCGAAAAAAAATCAAGAATACATCAGTGCTTCCATTGCTCCGGGGACCCGTGGGGCATCATTCGGCCTTGCCACGGGCCTGCGTGCCATATCTTGCTGGAGGCGGTATAGGTCATCCATTATCTTGAGGACGAAGATCATTACCGCTGCGAAGAAAGTGGTCTGAGTCATATCTTGGCATTCCTGGCATTTGGTGAAAATGTAATCGTCTATCTCCCGTACCGTTTGCCTGATGATACCTTTTTCTTGAAGTAGACGCCCGATTTACTGAGATCTTGCCTCTAAGACCTGGGCGTCTTTGTGACTCTGCTCCTGCCATTGTTGCAAATCTTCTTCTAACTGAGCCATCATGGCGTAGCACTGTTCCCTCTCTGCCTCAAACCTTTTTGCTTGGTTGGCCATTTCATTTTCAAAGGTGGTCATCCTTTCTTTTAAGCCCAGCATTTCTTGGTTGTGCTTTTTCTTCAATTTTTGCACAAATTCTGCTCTTTCTTCTGCACTCTTTGCCAACTTTGCCCAAACTCGGGTCAAATCCTCTTCGGCTTTGTCCAGGTCGTCACCATAGACACAACCTTTGCCTGAGACTGGTGACAAGTCTTTCGTCAGCTCTACTTCTCTCAGGGTTTTCAATGGCTATCCTCATTTTCTGGATCTGAGCCCAGAGGGCCTCATTTTCTTTGTTCATCCTGTTTCTTTCCCCTTCGACTGCGGCGGTTTGCAGAGTGTTTTCAAATTTGAGCTCCCTGATCTGGGCCTCCATTTTACTTATGGTAGCCCGGTAGTTGTTTTCTTTCTCTAACCAAACCGAGTGCTCTTGTGTCTGTTCAGTGAAATGCTGCACGTGAGGTCTTTTTGCAGGTCGTTCTGGCTCTTGGTGCTCTCTGCCTCTTCTACCATACCAAGAAATATAGGCTGGCTCTACTTCCCCTCGGGATAAGTTTCTTACCTAAGTCTGAGGCTCTAAAAACCTGCATTGGTTCACGATCTGACGGACCCTGTTTTCCGAAAATACAGCTCTCGGACACAGCTCAATGGCTTGTTGGCTTAGGTCCTCATCATGCGGAACACCCTGTTGTCTTCCCAATTGTCGTAAGACCCGATGTGGGGCATATGGCTGAATACTTTGCAGACCCATTAACAAAATATAGCACACCTCAGCAGACATATTGATAACCTCGCCGACATGGAGCCACCCGAATGTCCACTCAATTCGATCGGCAGTCAATGAACTCAAATGTGAGTGTCAGGCCTCTGTGCCCTCAGGAAATTTGTGGCCCTGTACCCGAGTATTGTGTTCTTCGATACAATTCAAACCGGTTAAGCCGTAGTTCATGTAGCCTGGGAGGTGACAGAGGTGCTCAATCATCCAGATCTGTAGAAGCAGATTGCACCCCTCAAAGAATTTTCCCCCAGACTGGCAAACTGTTAGAGCACGGTAAATCTCGGCTAAGATCATTGGTATAAGAGTGACATTGGTTTTCTTCAGCATGAAATATGCCACCCCCGAAAGTCCGATATCTATGCGTCCGTCACTCCTTGGGAAGATTAAGGTACCCAGGAATGCCACCACGAAAGCCAAACCTCGGCGGGCTTCCCATTTAGCTTGGTTTTTGTGATGAATCAGGTCAGTGTTGTCAGCTTCATAACCCCGAGGATCTCCGTGGCGACTGTATAGGAAATAGAAAGTGCAGAACCCCTCGGATAGATGCGGGTCTTGGATTTCCCGGCTGATGCTTAGCAGATCTAAGAACTTGTGGGGAGTCACAACCCTGGGAGCTACTGGATATCGACTCCTGAGATTTTCACTTAGGCTAGCATACCCCGCTATTTCCTCTAGTGTGGGTGTCAACTCAAAGTCTGAAAAGTGGTACACGTTATGAGCGGGGTCCCAAAATGATACTAGAGCCTCGATGACGTCCAATCTTGGCTTAATTTTTAGAAGACCAGTGAACCCGCCAAAGGCTTTTACCGCGGATTTTCTACTAACTTCCCCTAGGTCCCTCCACCACATATGGAGTCCCACGGGAATTTCCTCAACAACTCTATAAGGGATATTTTTGACAGTGCTCATCCTGCACATTTATTAAGTGATTTGGTTAAGAAACAAAGCCATAATTTATTTTTTTGACCAAACGAAAAGTGATATTTTTGCAAAAGATTTGTAATTAAGGAAAACGGACCATCCTTGCAAGTACGTCCCTTCAGTACTTCGGGTAGGAAGTTTTTAGGGATGTGCTCGCTAATTGGGTCAAATTTTTGGAAAAGACCACAGGTGGCTATTTTTGCAAAAACATCCTTCCGGTGCCCCGTTGGGACAATTGGCTATTTAGGCAAGAACGGCATCACCTAATTTTGCGACTGTATCTTTCTATTTTGATTTCGAAAAAATAAGGTTGGACCCGATGAGGGTTACCTATGTATCCCACACCGGTGAGAATCAAACAATGCGTAGTTCGGGAAATCTCGACACAATTTTGAAAAATATGCACCGACTCACTTTGTTTTGAGATACTATTTTCCATTTTCAGAAATTTTGGCAAAGTTTCGGGATGATTTTGAATATCGTTTTTTTTTTCAAAAATCGGATAAATCTCCTATTCTATTTCTCTCTTGGTTTTTCTGTTTTTCTCTTTTTCTTTAGCCGGTCAACAAACAAACCGAAATAAAATATTGTACACATAGCAAGTAGGATGCATCAGGATGGTCTTTTATTTCGGGTTCACCTGTCCTAGACGGACCCAACCCATGTGTTGAGTCCCCTAAGTCAAATGCACGTGATGCAAATAAACGTTCTACAAGGATCCAACATGAGGCTATGTTATACTAGGTTTATATCCCGGGGTTTTTCTCAAGACAAGGCTTACCTGAGTGGACAGCTCGAGTCGAGGTCGGGGCAGCGTACCGGGAATACAGAAGCTTCACCAGCTTTTCAACTTGTTCGTACCTCGTTCTAAAGTTTGGATGACTCTAACAGAAAATAAGTCACACGAAGTGTACACTTCCCAGATGATTTAGAAGACTCAGAGAGAAGGAGGGTTTCGGCATAGTTTATATGCAAGTCAAATAATATCAAAGCGGTAGAAATGGCAATTAGCACATTAGGTTTAAACACGTAAAATCATATAAATAAAGCAAAAATATAACAGTTATATGAGCTCAAATTCTTGAACCCTGAACCAGAGATTTTGGGTTCGGTCCCCAGCAGAGTCGCCAGAGCTGTCACACCTCCTTTCTCACCGGTAAGGGTAATAAGGGAGTTTTTTCAATTAAAGTGACATTGTTCGAATTTGGGATTTTTATTAGTTTCAGAGTCACCACCCGGATTTTTGGCGATGCTCCGGGACACCGTTTTATTTTAAAAATCTCAAACCGAGGAATTTTGACTCTGTTTTGATTTGTCTGCAACCAGAAATTCGAGTAAGGAATTTTGTTAACCCGGGAGAAGGTGTTAGGCATTCCCGAGTTCCGTGGTTCTAGCACGGTCGCTTAACTATTATTATTTGGCCTAAATTTTTTGATTGTTTACGTGTTTTAGCCTATTGTGCATTTACCCTTTTTAAACTTTTAGCCGCTTTTTTGACATTTATGGATTTATCTTGAAAACGAGTCACGATAACGTGCACTCGTCTGCTTTTGGACATGTTATAATTGTGCCACATGAAATGCACCCGCAAATTACAACACGTGGTTTTAATATAGTTTTAAGGGGGACATGAGTTGTCACACCCGAGTGTAGATTACGTAGTCAAGACTATGGTCGTGATGGTTTTAGAATGCCTATTTGAGGCGATGTTTGATTATTCTCTATGTTTTCTATTTAAAAGAGTGTCTTAGCTTTAAGACCAATTAGGATGTTTATGGATTTATCTTATACAAGTCACGATGGTGTGCACTTGTTATTTTTGAACACATGGCAAACACGTCACATGAAATGCACCCGTGATTGCTATGTGCATTTTTATTGTTTGGAGTTGAGGGTCTGGGGCACGAGTTGCCACTCTCGAGTGTAGGTTATGTATAGTCACGAAAAGGCTTATTTGAAGCAATATTTGATTTTTCACTAAATTTTATAATTTTAATCTAAAGGGAGTCCTTAGCCTATGGGATATGTATAAAATCATCTAAAATTGGATTCGCTATCCTAAGGGTAAGTGTTTGGGCTATGGCCATATTTTAGCCCAATAATTGTTTATCCCCTTTGGCCAACACTAATTATGGCTATTTGAGAAAGAAAGGGTTTGCACAATTCAGCCAAAAAAATGAAGGCAAATAAAAAAGCACGAAATCGATTCAAGTGAACATTTTTCAACTAACATCTTATGTAAAAAAAAAACAAGTTATTCAAACATCCCTATAATTATAGATATTTTTTAATCGAAATTCTATATATGAAAGCTTAACCAAGTTTAAACACGTCTGCCCCATTATTTTATAATGTTGTACTAAACGTAGTATAAGTTCGAAAGATGTGATTTGGATTTAAAAATTGGGCTTGCTACTGGGCTAAAAATTCATTAAGCTCAAACTTTAAACTCGATTTTTAGGAGGATTCATGAAAAGAATGAAAAAATCAGTCATTTGTAGTCGAAATTTATACTAGTTTAGTTGTAACATCAAAATATATATGAGAATAATTTGGACTTCTAAGCAAAATATTAATAACCACATTTTAGGTTGTGCAGATTTAGAAACCACACTGCTTACTGGTCAAGTTCTTACACCCCCGAGCCCAATAACCCGGAATTAAACTAGTTCAGACCTTGATGGGCCACATTTGGCAGTCTGGACCGTTTCTATATTAAAATAAACAACAAGTATAATAATATAAACAGACCAGTTTTTGTTTACAACGATTCCAAAAGAAATAATAAGTCTAATAGATACATTTTACATCAGTATTCAACTGTAGCAATACAACCTAAAACAGTAAAGGTATAGCTCAAAATGATGGGTGCTTCAACTTGAACTATCCTAACTTTGTTACTTCAAATCAATATTGCTGAACCCGCGTGATGCTTTTAACTTGAGGACCCAAAACCTGCATCTTTCCTATTTGTTTTCGAACGATTAAAAGAATTTGTGCAAGATCATGGAGTGAATCTGACCATGAATGGGTCAGATTCAGTTCCCATAATGCTAACATTATTATGGGTTTAAAATCATGACTTCTAACACTTGTAGAATTTACTGATTCAGCAAATAAATATAGCTACGTGTCCAGCAAATAAATATAACCACAAGTCAAGCATGTTCACAACAACAGGTTTAAGGTCATTGGATTATCACGTACTGAACATCCCTAAACTTGTGTATCAGGAAAAAAGATACACAAGTTTTAAACACAAGATTTTGCCAAAATTCCACTAAATGAATCAAGATATTACATACCTCAAAAGTGAAAATACAGCAAAGATCTAGACCAAATAAAGGTCTAGGAACTAGCAAACGGGAAGCTCAGCAACAAAGATCCACAACCACAGTAGGAAAGAAACCCAAAAAGACCACTTGAATATCCATGAATCAGTGTTGAAATCAAATTTCCGGAAAGACAAACCAACATCTAACCAAGAAACCAGAATTTAGCCTGTTTTACACTTATATTGCAGTATATCTTTCTTTCTGTTTTTAAGGGTAAAGAAAACAGAATTCCAGAAGAATTTTTGTGAGAAAAGCTTATAGGAAATTTTGTCGTGTACTCTTCAGATTTTCAGTAACCAAGAGAGTATTTTCAGTGGTAAGAAAATGTGTGAAATTCCTTCAAAAATCCTTTTTTCCAATCTCTCCTTTTTCGGAGAATGGGTAGGTATTTATAGGGGTTTTAGGATGGCATCTTATTTAGCATATTCCTTATCCTAATTGGGCTGAAAAAGGTACATGTACAGCTGTCAACCCTATCCTTTTGGGACAGATGTACCCTTCCAGAACATTCCAGCCCTTATTCCCTTTTAAAAATTACCATTTTAACCCTAAAATATCTGATTTCCTGATATTTCCTTATTATAGAAGGTTCTTGGGTTATACACCCATGATTCTTCAGTTGTAATTCCTAAACTACCCCTTAATATCCTTAGAATTACCCCTTAGGATTAATCGAGGTTAAACGGTTAACCGGGGTTATCTATTAACTTGCGTTAGTTGATCCTATAACTTACTTTAATTAATTAAACCTAATTAATTATTCTTAACTAGGATTAGGACTTAGTTAGCTATCACAAAGTTATCACTTGAATCAGATTAACCTTGATTTGAGCTTGGGTTATTAATTAAAGGACTTTATGTGACTAATTAATTATTCTAGGACTTATATAAAAGAAGTGATTTATCTTAATTAGAAATTAGGACTTAGTTAATTAAGGGACTTAATTTCTAACTGATTTTAGACTTGTTTAGGAATTAGGTTAATTAGGTGTTGGCTAATCCTAACTTAGTAAGTTATACTAAGAACTAAACCCTTAATGAAATTAGAAGTCTAGTCTCTTCTAGGAAGTTAGGTTAGATAATTAGCTTAATTAGTTGATTAGGTTCTTAGAGTTAGTTTCTAATTATACTATTAGTTTCAAAGGTATATTTAATTAATCGAGTATAATTATCTCCTAGTTACCTAATTGATTAGCCGACTACCCTAATGACTAACACAAACAATCAATCCACAGTGGACAGTCATACTTAGGAAAACACTAAAACCAACAATCTGAAAACCTAACATGAATCAATCAAGCTGATCATTCATAATTAAATTTCAATAAAGAAAAAATAAGCAGAACAAATTAACAATGATTATCCTAACAACTAAACATGGCTGCCAAACACATTCAATAGTATACATGGAGACGAATTTTTAGAATCGAAACTAATTAAGATAAAATAATAACCTATTAACAAATCATGGATGAAAACAGGGATAGATTAACACAGATATGGACGAAACAGTAACCTAAAAGCATGGATTGAAACACTGATACATATATACGATTTTGTTTAAGAAAATAAGGAAAAGATAGGAGAAGGGGGGGTACCAGTAGGAGTGATTTTGACGAATTCCGGTGACTTGCCGAAATTTGGCCGGACTCCGGTGGGCTTGGAAATGGTCCAAACCCGCATGAATCGATAGCTCTCATCAAGAGCTATCGACTCATGCAGGTGTGATCCATTGGAGGTCTTCGAATAAACTTGTAGAAGAAAACTAGAGTTTCGGATTTTCAGATTTGAAATTGGAGGCTTTTGAGTGGTTTTCTAAGGAAATCAATAGCAGGACGGGGTTGAGGGGGAGAAGAAAGTTGTAGGGTGAAAGTTTGGGGTCGATTGGTGGAGCTCCGCCGCCGGTGGCGATTTCTGGCCGGCGGAGTTGGGGCGGTGGATGGTGGTTCAGGCGAGGTCTCATAGAGAGAAGAGGGAGAGACGGTTGGGGAGGGGGGGTGTTAGACTTAGACTTTGAGAGGGGTAGGGGGTCTTGAAACAGTCTTATAGGGGATGAGTGAGGGGTTTGATGAGTGGTGATTTTACCACTCATTTTAGCCTCTTCTCATTAGATTTTGTATTGTTAAATGATAACTTGAGGTCGTTTTTAGTGTATAATTGCTCAATTTCAGGGAAATGATGCCATGAAGGTTGGTGTTGAATTGGACTTAAAGTTGGACAAAAAGCGGTGAAAATGTGCATGAAAGGCTTCAGTGATTCCGCACCTGCGGATTATCGGTCGCAAGCGCGACCTCGCGCCTGCGAAGAATTGTCGCCCCTGCAAAGCCAGCTCAGGCACACAAGACTCGCACCTGCGGTGCTTTTTACACACCTGCGGAACCGCAGGTGTGACCAAATGTTCGCAATTGCGATGGAAGTCAAACCAGCCTAATCTCGCACCTGCGAGTGAAATTCAAGCACCTGCGGAGCCGCAGGTGCGACCAGACATCCGCTCTTGTGAAAAAGTGACAAAACTCAGAACTTGCACCTGCGAGAAATATTCCGCCCCTGCAGAATCGCACCTGCGATGAATCTTCCGCATGTGCGGTAGTCGGGCATCAGATCTGGACAAAGGTGTAAAATCACATTTTCCAAACTCAACTCTTATATACTCGGCCTAGCAGCCATTTTTTGGTATCTTTGGCAGGAAAATAATATCTTTGGGCATATCTTGAGTTTTGTAAATATATTTTGAGTAGAGAAGAACAAGTTTTGAAGCTAGGGCTTTGCACACACACTTGGGTCTTGAAGATTTCACCATTGTGGTTAAGGATTTCTTACCCATTTATGTTTATTTCTTCATTTCCTTGTTTTGTATTGAATATTTAGGTGTGTAGTATTTTTCCAACCCTTGAATATGGTTTATGGGAATATTCATGTTTAAAGTGTGGATTAAATACCTTGTTGTGCTTATGTATTGAATGATTTTCATATATTTGTGAAGTGGGTGTTTGTTATTTTAATTATTCTTGTTCTTTAATGTTTCCAAAGGGATTAGCTAACCCTAGGACTCGCCCATTAACTCCGAATTAGTTTTGGAAAAGATTATTTGGAGTTGGGAAAGATTAATTAACAAGAACTTGAGGATTTAACCCTCATTTTATAGATTCTACCTAGGGATAGGATTGAACTACTTGTAGCCAAACTCAGAAGTGCTTAATCTCTTAATTGGGTTAGGGATAATTCAATTAGGAAGTCTTGTTAGTCTTTGGGAAAAACCCGTTGTTGCGAGATAATTCATCGCTGTTGCGATACCGCACCTGCGGCCAAATGTCCGCAGGTGCGGAAACTAGCCAAGTTGTGCAGAAACAGTGTGTTTGCAGTAGGCCTTTCCCGGGCCCGTTCGGCTTGGTTC
>ML271305.1:0-80416 GCA_005239495.1 Nicotiana undulata
CTTAGAGCCTCGGAACACAGATATAGCTTAAATTACCTAAGGTGACCTTTTGGGTCATCACACACTGTTCTGTGAATAAGTCCAAAGGCAAGGGCAATTCCCCCGTTAGGCCTCTTTCCGACACCATGACTTGTTATCGAATTCCTTCCAATCTCGTAACTGTTGCTACCTTCCATCATGCAGCTTCTACGATACTGACCTTGTAAGTGTGCCTATGCGACTCTCCTCTCCTTTTTCCTCTACCTTTTAGCCAATCCTGAAGTTCTTCGTTTATATTTTGTCGAACTTACGAATATTGCTATATCTTATTTTATAGACCTGGTTATCCATTCGTATGACTTTACTGCATCTACGTAGGTCATACTATACCATAACTCTTACCTCGATTTCTCGTTACTAAGTTCTGCTACCAAATCCCATGTTACTTTCATTGTTTATCCCATACGTATCCATCTACGTCCTCTAATGCTTCCACATTACTGTTCATCTTAAGAATGACGAGCTAATCTCCTCTCATACTTTATAAATTTTATCCATCCATTGTTTATTCACCTCAGTTTTGATCCATAATCCACCCCTGATTACTTAACCGTTTATGTAATATTGCCGCTAGGATTCACGTTTTATCGGTAAACATTTGAAACAATTAGATTGATCCACCTGGGGCGATACCCTACTTTTATAACCGTATCTCATAGCATCCCAATGTGATTCACCTTGTGTGGGTCTTTTAATCCTGTCCAATTCATGAGATCCCTTTCTTTTCTTCGTCAGATCATTACTCAATCGAAGGAACGTCATCCTTTGTCTACAATAATTATACCCTCATTCTATTAACAAGGCAACATTCCATCTCTTCTATAATGTTATTAGTCTTAGACTCCTTTGAGTTCATTCAGGGTACAATGAGCTTTGTATAACTTAGAGAAACCATATGCTCTGCTTCTTTTCATGGGCTTAATCTTGAGTACTTATCCATTTTGTTATAGCTTGCGACCTACACATCTCTATTTATATTACTTGCAACCTTTCAACTTGCTTGCATCATAGAATTCCATATGTCATTTTTTTGGAACGTCAAGCGAGACATCACATCGTATCTAACTCTTCTTTATTCTCTTAGTCAGGATTTTCGATACCTAGACCATAGGCTGGAAGATATGCTACTGACGACGCTTCTATCATTTGTGGATACTGAATCCCCATGCTTCTAGACTTCTATCCGAAGTATGAACTGTTCGCAACCTTTTACATTTGGGTATCTCGTACGTTGTTCACCTTTACCTTACTTACCTTAAAGTCTCGCATCATATCTTCTATCCCTTTCATGACCTCCCTTCCATATAGGTATAATTCACATCCACAACTTGATGCTCTATTATAACACTTGCCCCTTTGGTGCATACGCAATCCGGTGGGAGCTTCATACTTACTTCTTATGAGGACGCTACTTTACTAACTGGCTATAACGTAGGGCCATTATAGAATATGGTTGTTGTACTATCTCTCTTGTACCTCTGATTTATTTTGCAATGATCTCAATCATGATGTCTAAAAACAAATTTGTCCAATAATCAGAATCCTGATTTACTTTGTTGATGTAACTCTTTAGTTACTTCTTCCTTCTGATTAGCCTTTATGCAAGCTTAATCTATCTTCCGATCTGTGGCTCATGGTATTAGTTATTACTTTAGCCTTTCATGGGCGTTATGGAATATCCATGATACAATCTTCTAACAATTCAATCCTTTGCCTATGCCTTGGGATTAATTCTTTCTTTAAACTTATACCGGAGTCTTTTATGGACGTATGATTGTCAACAAATATGTTGCCTGGATAATGCTCCAAAATCTTGAGTGTATCCATAACGTACTATCTCTGGATTATTGATCAAATAATTCTTTTGTTCCATCTTAGCTTTCTTTCAGCGTAAGTTATTACTTTTCCTGATCTTTTTGCCCCCTTGTTGCGTCCATACTTAGCTTATATTAGTTCCCATATATATTGAAATTCCATACAACTCATATGATCCTGAATATCACATCTAATTTTTACTCCCTGTTCATTAGCCACTGTAGGTGTCACTTTCTTAGGAAATGCATAAAATGTTGTTTTGAGACTGTTGTCACACGACCATTTCCTCTTTAGGTCGTTGTACTGAGGTTGAAGCCTTCTTCCTTATTTCCTCAGCTAGTCTTTCATCGTAGTACTTAGGGAAGACCCTATGACTCTTGTAAAGATGCGAGCTTATTACATCGTATACTCAACAGACCTTCTGATGTCCTTCCTTGCCTATACTTATCCGTAGTTGCTTACCTCCATGCCCTTGTGCTTGTAGGGTTGCTTCTGAAATGATATTTTTACTGTCTCCCCAGGGGCACTCTCTTTTATTCCCGTAACATTCATACGGTACCCTTAACTACCATGACTCTTATCTGAATATATTTCAATTATTACAATAACATTTCTGTGAAGCTGAGTTCTCCATGTTGGGTTCTACTATGTTTATCTTACACGATCTGATGACTCGTCTGTATCCTCTTGTTTAGACATAACTGGGATCTTCCTGACCAATTTCTAACTACTCATTGGCCCATTCTCATATCAATATTCCTCGTAATCTTTCTTAGGTTATTTCTTTTGTCTTAACTTAGGTCTCGCACTGGCTCCTTATTTATTAATATCAGCTCGGGAAGGAATCTTTACTTCCTCTCCTTGACGTCATGCTTGCACAATATTCTTGAATCGTAGCGTATCTATAAGATTTGCATAAGTGCCATCTCATTCCTCTTTCATTTATCACATTCTTCCTTTACCATTCCATAGTCACTAAAACCACTTAATTCTGGCTTAATGCCACATTACTCCATATCCCCCTCCCCCTAGGGATGTACTAAAAACTGAAGCCATGAGAATCTACCTATATATATTTCCTCTTCATCTTTGGCGTCGTTTCTCAACATCAATGATCCTTACTCGCCTTGCAGCAATTCTTCTGTACCAAGGATGACAAATTCCCTTACTCGCGAGGGTGACACTTAGCGTAACTGGCACATACAGTCTCTTAAGCTTAACATTTCTCTCATTGCTTGTTTTAGGGAAGTGTCTTCCTGAATAACCATTTTCTGAATTTCTCATGAATTTTCTTCTTTTGTCCATTCTAATAACGCCGGGGCAAAATCTGAAATTCTGATGATACTGACTATAATCGAATCATTCAGTCCTTAATTCACATTTAATTATCCCGTTCACCTGCCCATACTTATTTGTATTACTTTAGGGGTCTAACTTTTCCATTTGCTCACGAACTTGTTTCTCGAAATGAGGATATGACTTTATGGCCTATACTCTTTTGTTGTCTCAAGGCCTGTCACTTCTCGTATTTTCCTTCACTTGACTACAAACTCTGTAACATTGTCATCATTTTTTTTCTAATCTACCGTTTTCATCCATGTATCACATCTTACTCATAATGCACTCTCTTCTTATTTCCTGCTAACATTTCTATCTATCACTTTATTCTGAAAAATTATCGGCAAGATATTCTTTTGCTTTTAGCTCCCCTTTGCTCCATCCATTGGCCCTTCGAGTTGCTTAACATTATCTTTATACTAGGGACGTGAGTCATACTAAGATGATATTTATCCTTTCGAGGCTTCCAGCGCCTATCTTTGTAGTACTCATATCTAGTTGTACTATTTTAGAGTGCACCATCCGGGTGTTTAACAAGGAGATCTATTAGCACTTTATCCTTCGGAAATGTCAACTAATATAAACAATTCATCCACCATTTTGGTTTCTCTAATCCCAGCAGGATTCTGATATTCCGCCCTTTTTTTAAAACCATATATATTAGCTCCCATAAGGCGTAACTTAGACCGGTGCGACCAATTGTACATACCTCTGTTACTGTTGAAGGTAACTCAAAAGGCTTATATTCCTCTTCCTGAGTTATAAATATTGTTATTCTTCATTAACTGGGCGCCTCGTACCCTTCTTCATCTTGCTTCTTTTACTCATTGAAACTTGTATTTATCTTCTTAATCTCTTATTGTATTTCACCATAAAGGTGAATAGGCATTATTGCCTTAAGGCTTTTTAATAGGAAGCTTACACCTTTCAGTACACCTATGATCTACTGTAGACCTTGAATTTACTCATCATAAACATCATGAAAAATCGAGTCACTCTGACTCAACTCTTCCACAGCTATATCCGTCATCGATCGTCTTTCTGAAAATGTAGGCATCGTCTTATTACTAATAGAAGTTCGGGATTTGAATTCTTATAAGTGAGATCTACCACACGATCTAGAGTAAGAAGAAAGAGTGACAGTCCTAAATGTCTTGTAGCCTCCTGCTTGTAAGTGTGGTGCACGACACACCCATAAACAAGACTCTACTAGACACGACTTGTAGACTCCCTAGGACAAAACTGCTCTGATACCACTTTTGTCACGACCCAAACTGATGGGCCGCGACGGGCACCATGTACCTTACTCAATCGAGCACCAACGTAACATATCTTTATTATTACATCATCATATACACGTGACATACGAGCCTAATAGGCCATCATAATCCTTTATAAACTCAAAACATAGGCCGATAAGGCCGTACAATCTTTTACGTACACGACATATGTCTACAAGCCTCTAAGAGTACATAAATGTCGTAAAGGTTGGGACAGAGTCCCTCCATACCAAACAATACACGTCTAAATCATACTAACCAAACAAGCAACTTCGAAGCAAATGGAGTGCACCAACATCTTCCGCTAAGCTGATAGCCTACTTGGAGGGATCTCGACCTGTCTATCGGAACCTGCGGGCATGAAACGCAGCGTCCCCAGGGAAAAGGGACGTCAGTACGAATAATGTATCGAGTATGTAAGGCACATAAATAAGCACATAAGAGACATGGAAGAAATATAGAGTACATGACTCAACCTGTAAGCCTGAATAACTTTGTAAATTATAAATTACTTTTAGCATCATGCATATGCGTATGAATGTCATGTCGTGCATGAGTACATGTTTCATAACATCATCAGCCTCTGAGGGCATCCCATCATATCATATCGGTCACTGTGGGCAAAATCATCATCGTATACCAGCTGATCAGGTGGTGGTGCGTATATAACGCCATAACATTTCTCGTATCCCATATACATAAATATGCATACATATATACGCGTATATAACGCCGTTTGAATCATATTTCAGCCACTGTGGGCAACATCATCATCGCATACCAGCTGATCAGGTGGTGGTGCGTATATAACGCCGTAACCTTTCCCATATCTCATATACATATATACATACATATACGCGCATATAACGCCATCTGGTCATGGTTCAATGCACATGAATGCAATGCATGAAAAGTACGTTAATAAAATCTTTCGGAGCTTCATAAGACCATTTTGCCTTTGAGTAATATCATAAAGTAAACTCTTTTCAACTTTCATGTTTTTCTGAGACCCATGAACAGATGATAAAATATTATGACACATGAAAATTTAAGAACATAGATATCTCTAATACTTCTATGAATAGAGTCATTTATGGAATTTGTGCATTTGTACGTTTCGTTCGTATTGCGTGGATCATGCCAAAAGAAAGAAGGGATAGCCTTAACATACCTGGAGTAGGAAAAATCCGTGTGATATTCTTGAGGAGGTTTACACCGTACTCCCTTAAAATACATTGTACTACCTTAAAATTTACAAATTTGTTCGATCTTTTAATGATCTGTACATAGGTGTAAAGGCTTACACCTTCTCTGTTCGATCTATTCGATCTGTTGCAAAATATTCTTGCGTTATTTTGGTCTTCAGGTAGTCTCTTGGAGAGATCTATTCTATATCCTCAAATGTTAGGTAAATGAATCCTTTTATTTGCTAAAGTTATGAATCCTTTCTTGAATTATAATCCTAACTAGTTGCCACCTAATCACTCAATTGTAAGAGTCACACTTCCATCAAATCTTGGCTGCCACGTTTGGAGATACAAGACTTATCCAAATATTTGGATTAACTACCCACTAATCATTTGATTAACTTGTTAATCTCTCATTAATCAATTACCCACATAATTATGAATTATATCAAATTACCTAAAAATATTACTCCTTTTAATATACGTTATACATTATACTACCGTGGTCATATGGTACCTTGCATGGTACTAGTTCATAAATATCGGGTATTATCGCTCGACCCGTATTTTATCCCAAATTGACCATTTGAACGAAAATTCATTTCCTTTGACTTGCTTCCCCTCTCACCTTTACGAATTTACTCGTCACTTGCTTGAAATAGCATAATCCTTATAATATCCAAATAATCTTTTTCTTTGATTGATGTCAATTACCTTACGACAAATTCAATGTACAATACTACAGGTGCAACATTGTCGTAATTTAATACTGCAAAACGTAACATCATCGTAACTTAGTACTGCAAAGCGTAACAACATTGTAATATTGTGGGGCGTAACACCTACTGTCTGAAAGTAAATAGACAGAAAATAAAGCATAAGAAAGACTCCAACTGCTGCAGAATGGCTCAAAAGGGCAGCTACGCGCCGGACTGGTGACCAGATGCACCCGCATCAAATCCTGTACAATCAAGTACAGAAGCGTAGCATGAGTACATAAAAATATGTACCCAGTAAGTATGTAGGCTAACCTCGAAGAAGTAGTAACGAGGGGTCGACTTCGACACGTACTAGGGCCAACAAAATAATAATGTGTGATTCTAAATAAACACGATATACAGAACTACAATAAACTCAGAACAAGAAATAACTGAACAGTCCTTCCATCATTTTTGAGAACTAAAACACTTCCTTCATTTAAAATAAATGATCTCTAAAACAGTAAATTTATACCAATTATAAAAAGTCTTCCAGTTCTAATATCACACGCAAATTCCACCGAGGACGTTCGCCCCGATCCGACATAAATGTAAATTGTGCACTACCGGGGGTCGAATGGCGCGAACCATAGATGAATCTATTAACCTGCCGAGGCGAATGGCCCGCTCCCATGAGAGTAATGGAAATAGTCACCCTGCTCGCGGAATATATTTGCGACGCGTTTACATATAAATATAACATAGCTTCCCTTAATTCTTTTCAAAATATTAATTTACTTGAAACCTTTGAAATTCTTAAAATTTTAAATATAGTTCCTATCCAATACAATCAACATACATGATCAGTTTACAGTGTCCACAAATCATGGTGTAAGCCTAAAACTATCCGGACATAACAGGAATAGTAGCTACGTACAGACTCTTATTACTTCACACGTACGTAGCCCCCCACAAATAATCACATATTAATGAAATTCACCTATGGGGAAATTTCCCTCTTACAAGGTTAGAAAAGAGACTTACTTCGCTTTAAGACCTACTTTCCGGTCCAAGCTTATGCCCCAAACCCTCAATTCGGTGCCGAACAATCCAAAACTATCCAAATAGTGTAAAGACTAATCAATATAGGCATAAAAGTTCATATCCAAATTATTAAAACAATTCCCCAACTCAAATTGCAAGATTCCTAAAAATTTATCCCCGGGCCCACATGCCCGGATTCCCAATTTTTTTGAAGAAAGTTTTTACCCACAACCTAAGGAACATAAATATATAATTTACACTAAGTTTCATGATCAATTTTGTGGTAAAATCTCATTTTTGTCAAACCCTAGGTTTTTCATCTAAATTCATGATAACTATCAATTTTCATGTTATAATCTACCCAAAATCTATGTATTAAACTAACATTAAGTAGAAATTACTTACCTCACAAAGCTAGGTCGAAACCCCTTCCTAAGAAGCTCTCAAATCGCCCAAGAGAAGAATAAGATGTGATGAAAATGGCCTTAACCCATAATAAATGAGGCCCACTGCCTCCAGTGATTGCTGCACCTGCGGTCATGGGGCCGCACCTGCGCCCTCGCATCAGCGGACAATGGTCCGCTTCTGCGGAATCACTGGGCCGGCTGGGGACCGCTTCTGCGGACGATTCACCGCTTCTGTAGAGGAGGGGCTGCACCTACGGATCTGGGCTGCCCTCCCTTAGCCACATCTGTTAGACTAGGCCCGCACCTGTGAGCTCCCACCTGCGGTTGTCCAACCGCAGGTGCGGGCACACCAAAATTGGTGCACCAGCAGCTCTTTTGAGCTTCAAACTCAAATTGCGCAGCGTCCGAATGGTATCCAGGGTCCCCAAGGCTCCGTCCAAACATACCAACAAGTTTGAAATCATAAAACGGACTCGCTCGAACTCTCGAAATGCCTGAAACAACGTTAAAACTAAGAATTGCACCCCAAAACCAATTGAATCAACTTAAGAACTTCAAGTTCTTCAATTTACCTCCAATGCGCCGAAATGTGCTTACACTACTCGAAATGACACCAAATTTTGCGTGCAAGTCTCAAATGATATTACAGAACTATTACCGGTCTCGAATTTCTATTTGGATCTCGATATCACCAAAACGCGTTTCAACCCAAATTTAAAGAACTTCTAAAACCTTCAAGAACCAACATTCACTATTAGGCGCTGAAACACTCCCGGATCATCCAAGACCCGATCCGAACATAGGCCCAAGCCCGAAATCATCATACGAACCTATTGGAGCTGTCAAATCCCGATTCCGAGGTAGTTTACTCAAATATTGACCGGAGTCAAACTTGACCTTTTAAGCCAGCCTTAAGGAACCATGTGTTCCGATTTCACTCCAAACTCTCCAAAATCCCGAACCAACTATCCCCGCAAGTCATAAATCAGTAAGAGCAAGTACGGAAAGTCTTATTTAGGGGTACGGGGTTCTTGAAAGCAAAACGACCGGTCAGGTTGTTACAAAAAGTTGAATAATATTGTATAAAAATTATATTTAAGTTATATGATCTTGTAGTTGTATATAATTGGGTAGAAATAATGTATGAAAGTTGTAGATGAGTTGTATAACATATAATTAGTTGTATGGATTTTTTTTACTATGTATAAATCAGATACAAAATATACAAAAGACATATTGTATAAATTTTGTATAAAAATTATATTTAAGTGATATAATATTGTAGTTGTATATAACTGGGTAGAAATAATTTATGTAAGTTGTATTATATATAGTTAGTTGTATGGAAAAAAAATCTATGTATAAATCAGATACAAAATATACAAAAGACATATTATATAAAATTTGTATTTAAGTTGTATGATATTGTAGTTGTATTTAACTATGTAGAAATAATATATGAAAGTAGTAGATTAATTGTGCTTTTACATTGTGCTTCTAAGCTCTTTGCCTAAATGTGTTAAAACTGTTCAAAACATAGGATTTTGCTTGACGTCCAGCTCCCCAAAAACAAAAAAGATTATTAGATGCGGGACTCACTGCCAGCATACATTAAAAGACAAAATTAAAATTTCAGATTCTAGTCAATTAGAAACTTTTTTAAATAATTAGCTTGTATAAAATTAGTTTTTGGATCTTCTTCTTTTGCTTACATTTTGGACTTCCTTTTTAAACTTTGATTTTAACAGCGGACGAATTTGAGACCCTCCGCAATCACTGCTGCTGCCACTTTACTGGCATTTGCGCCTACCTTAAGCACACTCGAATTAAGAAAATTGTGTTTACTTTATTTCTTACCAATTCTAAGAACAGAAACTAATTTAATTTGCTTGATCGTCCAGCTCCCCAAAAATAAAATAGATTATTAGATGATAGAGGGAGGAGGAAAAAAAGCTTCAATTATTCAATTGTTTTTGTTACTTCGTTAATAAGACCACCCGAATTGCAGTAATCTGTGTGTGTATGCATTTAATTGATTACCGTATATTAAGGCGGAAGAAAAATAAGGAAAGAGAAGAGGAGGAAAAAAAAGGAAAAGGGTGTAACTAAATCACTTGAGTGAAGACATTAATAATGGATTGGGCATCTTTTGAGGTGAAATATATATATATTATGTAGATAAAACTTGTTTAGGTCGGATAATTAACTAAACGTGAATATTTTTAATAATAAAGTTTGAAAAACCCCTATATAAATATAGATGATTCAACAACTTGTACGTAGTAATAGATATCATTTAAAAAGCATCAAATTAAAGTGTCGTCGATCTAGTAATTGAATTAAAAATTATGCAATTGTAATAATTTGGGTAGATTATTTTATAAAACATAAAACATTTTAAGGTTTATTATTACTAACATGTCAAGAACCTAACAATAAACCGAAGAGCATAAAATTTAAGATATTATGATCAATTATCTGGCTTATGACCTTTTCGTTTTATGTTTTTAACTTCATCGAAATGTAGTTGTTGACTACACAATCAACTTATTCTCCACCTTCTTGTTATGGATATCGTCAAATCCAAACAAATATTCAAAGTCTTATAATTTAACAACAATGAAATAGGACCCCTCTATTTATAGGAAAAAAGTGACTTAGCCACCAAGTAAAATACCTAAGATCTTTTCAAAATATAGACATTCACCTTAAGTAGAATTCTATTTATAACACTCCCCCTTGAATGTCTATTCAACAAATAATGTGTCTCGTTAAAACCTTAACTAAAATAAAACCCAGTGGAAAAAAATTCTAGAAAAGGAAAAAGAGTACACATAGGTTGCCTCATTAAAATCCTTGCAAGGAAAACCCAGTATACAAACATTGTAAGGGAAAAAAAGTATAACGCGTATTAACTCCTCCTGATGAAAGCATCAATTCACATCCTTGAGCCTTCGCATCCCAATCTTGCACACTAGTTTCTTGAAGGTTGACATCAGTAGAGATTTGATAAATAAATTATCCATATTACTTCAATGAATATGTTATAGAGAATTGATAATTCATTCCACGTAACTTTTTCTCAAATGTTTATCATCTCTCCCCCTCGTGTTAGAAAAACTAACTTGCTTCCTCAACTTTGGGAACCCATCTTTGTGCGTTATGGTGTTAATCAAAATATACACCGCACATCAATAATAATAAGATGAAATTATGTGGTTCATGATCCTGAACCACTTGTGAGGGGAGCATGTAATATACTTTCGTATATAACGTATATCAAAATGATGTAGATAACGGTGTTCTCAAAAGCAATAGTTTAGTTATTAAGTGAAGACACTCATTAAATCATTTTGCTAAACGAAACCAACTTATCAAGATGAATTATCTTGAATAAAAAATCTGGAAATTATGCTCGAAATTAAATTAATGAGCAAGTTACCTCGCAAATACCATGTTTGCGGGTTAATAATAATCGCGCATGTAACCATCTCATAGATGCATCATATGTGGTATACATGGCAGGTGAATGAGCCCAAGTTCAACTTTGATATTTCCAGCATTCATGGGATTCAATCCCAATTTTTAGTTGGTTTATTAGTTAATGAAAACAAGCAACACAAGAGAATTCGTAAAGAATTTTCTAGTTCTTTAATATTTACCCATGTGAATTCTCTTTCATTTTTGCTCATCATACTTAAATTGATATGGCTAAACCAATTGTGCCAACTGAATAAATTATCAATATTGATAAAGTTCAAATTTACACCATGACGTGTCAATTATCAATAAACTCCAAGTTTATTATGATATGAGTTTTATATCAATAAACATTCACTTTATTGTGGTATTTTTTTATTTGTGTAGTACAAACTGGAGAATAAAGCGGGTAACTTTAACATACATATTACCCCGCTACAAATTGTAGTAATAGAAGATATTAAATCTTTCCTTTATTCATAATCTCAATATAATCAACCGTTTTTGCGAATACTTTAGAAACTCAATAAGTTTCTTTGAGACTTACGACAACACAATAAATTGACATGATAATCAATTGTATTCCTCCAAAATAGTAATAATTGTCTCTTCCAGAGCTCTCAATTAATTTGGTACTACCACATATTCATCAACATCCATGTTGTGGATATCACTTTCAAGGAGAAAGTTATAAATTATGGCCATTGTCAAAATTATATGCAAGATCTGTTTCTTGCATTAGTGTTATCTTTTAGTAATCACATTGCCAAAATATTTTGGCGTACAATAGGTACATGACCGATGACCATTCATGCCATAATAATGACATTATTTTCTTATATCATATCAAACCTCCTTTTAGAGGTGAGTGTGGTATATTCACTGCCACTGGCACGTTCATATTCTTCCAAGAATGAATATGTATTCATAAATCAGATGTTGTCACATTCTCATCATGAATGGACCATAGTCATCTATATGTGCTTTACAAAATCTCATGTCAAATNNTGTTTCCACTTTTTTTCTCCACAATCATACATGAATTTGATCGTGGCAAGGCATAGAATTTTTACCACTTGGTGATTATAATTTCTTGCAAACTCTATAGGAGTTATAATCAAAGTTTATTGTCTTTGCTTGCATTTAAAATCAAATTATAAAATTTCAAGAATTTAAAAGAGAAAAATAAAGTAAAATACTTACCTTAAATCCAGAATTTAATCATGAAGAAAGTTCATGGAGAATTGTCAATCATTATGCTCAATCCCAAAGCTTCTACTTAATTGATTAGAGTCTCGTGCTGATAACGTGTTATGAAGCAATAAAAGAACAAGAACAATATTGCAGAGAAATGGAGAGAGGAAATTCTTATTGAATTTTTGGGGTGAACTACAATGAAATAGGACCCCTCTATTTATAGGGAAAAAGTCACTTAGCCACCAAGTAAACAAACCTAGAATCTCTCTAGAATATAGACATTCACCTTAAATAGAATTCTATTTATAATACATGATGAGTAGTCATTGAAAAAGTTCATGTGTCAGCTACCCTATAATAATTATTTATTTATTCCTAAAGGCATTCACTTTTTATTTGACTAATTAAACATCTCTTCTCAATCCTTTCTCCTACAAAAAGTATGACATTAATAATTCACTTCTAAACCTTCGCTTTTATTACTTGATTCTTGTTGATACTGCACTTTATAGAATAATGTTTGGCTAACAACGAATCTTAAAGTATTAATATATGTATATAAATGCATAATATTGGTCTTAAGTGAATTCAAATGAAGAATCATGGCCAGTAAAAGTTCACGTTAGTCTATCTTAATAATTGAAAATTAGTTTGATATAAACATTACACGATTCAAATGAAAAGTTTAACGACGTAACATTATGTAAAATAAGATGATAAAAGAAAGAGTTACTATAAATATTGTATTTTTAAAGCAAAGCAAACTCTTTTTTACTCCAAATTCCAAAATAAGCCTTTTTTTGTTCACACGACAGCTATGGGAAAATAATTAGCAAAATATTTACTCGGCAGCCACTACAACCAACCTGTCTTTCCACATTCCCCCCACCCCACCCCACCCCACCGCCACTACCCGCCAATCCTCCTCCTTTCTCCGCCACATCCTACGTCGGCGATCTGAAGCCATCACCACCGCACAAACATCTCCGGTTTCCAGCTAAAGTCTCGGTAATAACCCTCCCTTTCTCAATTTCTCTTCTACAGACGTAATTTACGTATTCGTATATTTCCTCTGTATTTTTCTCGTATATGTTTCTATTTAGCTCAGTTTTGAGCTTTCATTTACCGTAGCTACAGATTTTGTTCAAATTACGGTCCTAGTCAATTGATATTTGTTTTTTTACCTCAATTACCGTGTTTTTTCTATATAATAGCTTAATTTTCTGTAGGTTATGTTTAATGAGTTATAGTTGAACATTTGAGTGTGTTTAAAAGCTTTACTTTTACAGAATTTGCCCTTTTATTTGTGTTTATAAAGTTTAGCTCCGGAATTTGTAAAAACTACGTTCCTAGTCAATTGATCTTTGCGTTTTTTTACCTCAATTAGCCGTGTTTGTTCGATGTATTAGCTAAATTTTCTGTATGTTATGTATAATGAGTTAAATTTGAACATGTATGACATTTGAGTGTGTTTGGAAGCTTTAGTTTTACTGAATTTGTCTTTTTTTGTTTGTGTTTATGAAGTTTAGGTGCTTATTGATTGGCTGTCGGCTGGGTGGATATATATTGGGAAAGCGAGGGGGGTGGTGAAGGTGGCCAAGGTGGGCGGAGGCTACAATGAGACTGTTAAGGTCAAGCTCAAGTTCATCAAAGGAGCAGTACAATGGAGAGAAAACTCGGGCTTTGTTGTATCTTAATGTATATGATCTCACACCTGTAAACAACTATCTGTACTGGTTCGGCCTCGGAGTGTTTCATTCTGGTATAGAAGGTACTAAAGTTTTCTGATTCTCCTTTTACTGTGTATTGTTATAAATATCGCTGTTACATCTACTTTTGGGATGAAAATAATGCAGAGTCTAGGGTGTGTATAGTTTGACCTCAATCAGTAAAGGTAGTTACTTTGACATGGTATGTAATTCTTTGTTTTATTTTGGGTGTTACTCACACGGAAAGAGATCTTTTCTCAATGAACGAAAAGAGATTATAATGTTGCAATTCTCCATGGCATTATCGGCCTAACTTGAAATGGTAAAACAATGAGAAGTAATTCAAGGTTTAGAGGGGGGCATCAGTCGTGTAGAAGTAGTTGGGCTGGTATCCAGAGATACAGTGACGTTGGAATGTTTGTCGGACACACCATCATTGCATGACATCAACAGGAAGAAGAAGAGAAGAAAAATCGGCCGGACGCGGCCCCACATTGGCCGGCACTACCTGCTGATAGTGGAAGCTATTTGAATCTCTACCAAGATTGTAGAGGCTCTGATACCATGTGTAGATGGAATAGCTCTCATTGACTTGATTAAATAACAATCTAGACACGTATTGATCTTGATACATATTCACTTGATATTCTAACATTTTCTTCTGTCATAATTAGTTGTAGTTTCAAGCCTCTTCAATTCTCTTGCTATATTTTCACTTCGGCTCCTTGTGATAAAGGTAATTTCCTTCTCAACTCTTTTTTAGTTTTCCATTCCTTTTGAAATAATGTTAGGAGATACCTTTTCAGCTCAAACCCCTCATATGACACATCCAAAACTCTACCAAAGGCATTAGGTTTTTTCGTCGCCGTATTGAATCTTTCACTGAATCTTCCACATTTTCATAAGGTCTATTATCGTCTGGTACAAAAGGTTCAATTGCCAGTATAGGGAGTTGGTGAAGAAGGTGTCAACTTAAAAGTAGTTGACTTTCGGAACCTACTGGTCTTGTAGCCTATCAAGTAAATGTGCTAATCGGCATAGATAATAGGTACTGGCTCATAGATGGTTAAGATACATTATTTCTTAAAAGAAGATACACATAAGTTGATACATTTAGAGATATGTCTGCAACTACTGTTGACCGAGCTGGTGGAAAAGAGGAAAGATTGTCTGCAAGGACTGTGAGTTCAATAGTCATATCTTAGAAACTGAAATTACTTATTAACTTTTCTTCTTTTCTTCTGGATATATATTGGACGATAGAATGAATACCACCGTGAAGCTTGTCATGTGAAGCATAACCAGAGCCCAATGTGTCTTATAATTGCTTATTCATCTAAATTAGCAACAAAAAAAAACACCTTGCTTCTTTAACTATAGTATCAAGAAATCACAAGGACAAGATGCTTTGTCAAATCATTTCTAATTCCTGTCACCTTCGTGTACGTTTAGTCTTGAGAGGATCATCTATGTGTTAAACCAGAATAAAATTAGAAAAATGATAACTCTAACAATGCCAGGGGAGAGGAAAAAGTGAAATGGTGGAATTATGGCCTTTGCCTAGATAAATTACGTCAACCTCTCTCCCCATAATCTACCCACCCTCGTTGGAGATTAGACAATTCCATTTATAGCAAATTGGTTATTTGATTGGACTATTAGTTTGCCGCTAAGATTGCAATTTAAGGCCTGAACTCATGCTTTATATGCAAAATAAATGACTCCTTAGGTTTTTGAATTCTTCTAATCAAGCCCCCCACATGTGATGTTATGTGTTTTGAGAATTGGTGCTTGTGGTGAGTTCAAGAACCTTGGCATGTAAACCATCCATGATGTTTTCTCTTTCTCAAAGCTGTCTGGTCTGCTCTAGTTATGAAGAACCAAAGCAGGTTGTATGAGTAAGGGCCCTTAGCTTTATTCTTCTAGTTTAATCGTTACGGTTTTATGAATAGTTTTTTTGGTTGCCTTCTTTGGTGCTTCCTGTCCTTTTTTCTCAGTGTAGCTTCTTGTTGTGCGTGAGTATCTCTTGAATTTGCTCCTGAGATGGCTACCATCAACATACCACCTGCAGCTACATTCTGGGCATGAACACTCTGCTATATCATTTTTATCCCGTAATGGATGCTGTAGTTAACAGTTAAAGTTTGTAAACCTTTTGAAGAAGCTGTGTGTTCTATTGTTAAAGATTTTGGGTTTTGGTATAACTTGTGTCCTTTCTTTTATTGTTATTTTTGTTTCGATGCAGTACATGGTCTAGAGTATGGGTATGGAGCCCACGACTATCCAACTAGTGGGGTTTTTGAGGTGGAGCCACGTAGTTGTCCAGGTTTTGTGTTTAGACGGTCAGTACTCCTGGGTAACACTGACATGTCTCGATCAGAAGTTCGGTCATTTATGGAACATATTTCAGAAAAATATCATGGGGACAGTTATCATTTGATTGCCAAGAACTGCAACCATTTTGCCGATGAAGTCTGTTCACGTCTCACGGGAAAGCCAATTCCTGGATGGGTGAATCGACTGGCCCGAGTAGGTAAGTATGATGATGGTTTTTCTTAATTGTGGGGCAACTTTCAAGTGTGAACCAGTGTCCATCTGCATCTATTTGCTCTTGTTCCTATCTGCATTACTTTATAATATGGTTTTAAGTTGTGGTAAAAACAAATAGCTGTATAAATCCTGCTTTTCTGGGCTATTCCTGGTAAAACTTCTAGCTTATTTCACACAATTATCTTTGATGTTTCAGGCTCATTCTGCAATTGCATTTTACCAGAAGCTATTCAAGTTACAAGAATCAGACATCTTCCTGATCATCAAGCCTTTTCAGGTTGGTGTGGACACATGTCTCTCTTCACCTTTTTTTTCAGTGGGTGGTAAATGTTTGTTGTAACACAGGGTGGCAATACTTTAGCTACCACATGCTTACTCCGATTAGTGGAATATGAATTTTCGGGAATAAAGAGCAAATTAGGACTTGTCTGATTTCTCACTGTGAAAAAATAATCTCGGCATAAAACTCTAGATTGCTAATACTCCCTGCGTCCTATTTATATGAAGGTGTTCGTCTCCGAATGGATTTTTAAGAAATTAAGGACGGCTTTTGACATGTAAGCCAAACGTATGCAAGGTACCAAATGATCCTTTTAAGGGTAAAATAGGGACAGTAAGGGTAATAGTTTCTAAAAAGAGAAAGGTGTCATTCATTTTGTGACAGACTAAAAGGAAAAGTTCCATGTAAAATGGTACAAAGGGAGTACAACGTTTATTTTTCGGCATAAAACTCTGTATTACTAATACAACTATTGATAGCAGAGCTGGTAAAATCTGCAGATATGCGTCTGGAATTGTTACTCGCCAATTATTTATATATCTTTTGTTTCAGAACTTATATATATTGGTTTATCTAGATTTTGATGTATATGAGAAGACATGTAAACCATGTTTTTGTGTTGGGTATATATTTACATAGAAATTGTTATGTATTTAGTTAAGAAAACTACTCTGGCGGACCACCCTTTGAATGCTCCTCTTTTCGTTGAAATGCTCATGATTACACATAAAAATAAGCTAATGGTTCCAACTAATTAAGATGAGTGGATGTGGCTAAAGAAGCATCACACCGAGAAAGAGAAAGAAAAGAGAGAACTTTTGCGGCTGTGAATACCATAATCTTTCGACAATGTATTCTCTAGTGATTTAAGTATGTCATCAGGAATTCTTCTATTGATTGTAATAATATCACGATGGGGTGGTTGTAGTTTTGGCCCCTTTAGTTGAACTTGATATTGTGTGTCCCATCTTTCAAAGGGAGCTTGAATGCTCATCTTCTGTTGATTGTGGGCTTAACTCAAATCACAAAAATTTGCTTAAGTAGTGAGGATTGTCCGCGACCAGTTAAGGAAACTATACCACCCTATGCAGTTAACTAATGAGGGATTCTAGCACACTCGCACTCGCCCAGGGCAAGGCATTTGGAGCTTGCAGTAACATGACATGGCTGTCCCAACATCAGGGATGAGTCTGCCTGCCTCTGATATCATGTTGAGAAAATGGAGCATGGCCTAACTGAACCCTGAAAGTTAGGTCAAGTAGTGAAGATTGTCCAGAATAAAGGAGAGTACAACCTACACACTTAACAGATGTTAAGTGGGATTCTAACAGAGTGACCATACCGGAAAACCACCAAAGTTAAAGCCCCTGCAATGTACTTAAAATTTCAGGACTATTTATTTGCTTACGACTGGATATGTTATTCTGTCAAGCAAATCTCTCACTCATATCTTTTAGTGCATTTTGTGTGTCTGCATGGATGCATGAAGCTGCACATATTAAGTATACGTTAGTCCTATTATTTAGCAGATGGACAATAACCTAAAGGATGAAGGAATGATCATACATGTTATGTTGATGTAGGCTTTTGTTCTTAACTAACCGAAATGCATTGCAATTGTAGAAGATGGGACAGATTCTGGTGGGTCATCTGTATCGGCGGACAGCGAGGAGGAAGACTCTGATCATCAGTTATTAACTGTAGCAAATAGTGATATGGCGTTTCTGAATGAAAAACCAGTGAGACTAGCAAAAGAGCTGCTTTGATTGAACCTTCCTTTCTATCTTTCTTCTTCTCCTCCTTTCTCAAAAAAAAAGAAGACGTTTTCCGCTTACCACCAATTCATCTAAGCTCCTGGTTGGAGTCTTGTTGTTTGTATTAGTGTGCGTGTGTTCTCAAGTGTATCTAGTTAACCTTATCATCTTAATACCTCATTGTATTTTTAATATTCATTGAGCTGTGTATTTCAGGTGTGTATTTGCATATAACAGTCTACTTCTTGTATTACTAGGATTCCATGGGATTGATTTCCCCTACTGACTTCCCCAATTGCGTTTGGCTTGATTCCTGTATAATTGTCAATTGATTCGAAACTCTGAATTGCAATTTCAGAACTCGGCAACCAAAGAAAGTAGTTTCCAGATATATCGACTACTTTCTCTTTTTGACATTGGAACTTTTGTTTACAATGGGAAAATGAGCAACCAGTTTTGAGTATTCGCCGGTACCAAATGTCAATCGAGTGGAAGGGAAGAAACTGCCATGTATATTTCTCCTATCCGTCTTGTGTTTGAAGACAATGACAAATCTAATTTGGAAATATAGCACACCTCACTCCTGCTTCCCGCCGATTTCTTACTGCTTCTTGACCAAGGAAATACCTTCTACCTTCTTGCAACTCCTTGTTTTTTTCACTCCAAATAAATGTTACATGAGGTATTATGATCTCTGAATTGTTAAGCTATTTTTGAATGTTTAAGCTGTTTTGGCAATTGACCTAGAAAAAAATGACTCAACTGAAATCCACCATTAACGCTTCAAAAAGAAGAGAACCATTTTGGATGTATTTGAGGACATAATAAGCATAAAGGAGGTTGAACAAGTCAATTAGTCTTACTTTAATCACCCTCCAAAGACCAAAGTCTAATGCAGCCACAAATGAATGCATTGACTATACGTGGAACAAAATGCTAAGACTTAGAAGTCACCCATTGGCCATCAATAGTTTTCATGTTTACGAAGAGTTTAACTTTTATGCACTAATAATATATAAAAACTTTTATATTATCAAGTTATTTTAAAAGTAGCAATAAGTAATTATTCATGATGAGAAAAATTTATAACTTGGAAAATAAAGTAATTAATATAGTATTACACATAAAATTGTAAGGTTTGTGCAAAAGTTTTTTACATTATCAGTATATAAAAGTTAAATCCACGTACTAATATTGAGCTGATAGTAGCTGGAAGGTCACTTTGATACTTTGCCCGTCAAGCACTTCAGGTCTCCGAGTCTAGAATCTTTACCCCTTCCCCACTCCCCACAGCCCCTTTGCCTCATTCCAGTTACAGACCCCCCAAAAAAAATCTTGAAATAGAAGTTAAGAATCGGTGAAATCCTATTTCATTTGGGTGTTTGTTGGCCTCTGAATATAATATGGATACTCTGATCTTCATTTCCCTCTTCATTCTTGTTCTACATGTAAAAGCACAGGCACCTGCAAACACAAATACAAAGACAAATAGTTGCTCACCAATTAACTGTTCAAATCGCTCTGATATCAACATTCAGTTTCCTTTCAGACTGCAGGAATTTCAGCCTCAACACTGTGGTCTCCCTGGTTTTGAGCTAAACTGTAAGCAAAACAGTACCATAGTCCATTTCCCATTTTATGGGGATTTAGTCATTAAATCCATTTCTTATGATCCAAAAAAACTTGACTTACTCGACCCCAAAAACTGTGTTCATGAAGTTTTCTTGAATCTTAATCTTTCTCACACCCCATTTCGTTATTACTATATCTTGAAGGAGTATCAGTATCTGAATTGTTCAGCTCAACTTTCAGCTTCTTTTTTACAAGTTCCCTGTCTAAGTGGCTTTGCACATCATGTTTATGTTGTGGAAACATCATTTGTTATGCCAGATTTTTGTAGCCATGTCAAAACTGTAGGAATCCCATTTTCATATAGTCCTTTCCTTTCTGATAACACTTTTGGCCTTGGTTTAACATGGGACATGGAAAATTCCCAAGACAGTTTAGCAACAAAACACACAACTTCAGCTCAACAAGAAGCAGGGCAGTTTAAAAAACTCAGTGACATAGCAAATGATAAAGGTAAGTTATTAATCAACTCAGTGTCATAGCAATCAAGACTTATATTACTGTTGTTATGGCTTGTTGCTTTATGTTTACTGTTCCTTAAGTAGAGGGTCTATCCAAACAATCTCTCTGCCTTTATAGGGTAGGGTTAAAGTCGTGTACACGTTACCCTCCCCAGACCCCACATATGGGATTAAGCTGGGTTTGTTGTTGTTGTTATATTCTTGGGGTCGACTATGTAAATCCTTGTATTCATTATTCAGTTTGCACTTTGCACCGACTAACTGTTGACCTACTACGGTCAAACTTATCTATAACAACCTCTCTTGTTCCGACTTTTTTTTTTTGTTGTAGCGAAGTGTTGTTATATAGAACATATATTATAACATAGAATGAAAATTGATTCCAGAAAGAGTTTAATGCTGTTATAGAGAGATCTGATTGTACAACCTTTCTCCTTTATCATCACAACTTTGGACAAACTAAATTTTGGTGTTTGATTGAGCAATTATATAAGTGTTGAAATTAAACAATATACTTTAATTAGGCTCTCTTCTTTCTAATTTGCAGCCTTGGCATGTATTATCGTGTTCATATTTATAGTGGTGATGTTGTTAAGCATAAAGAAGTTATGTCATTCTACAAAGAGAGTGGAGGTGGAGAAGGTGAGAGAGAATCAGAAGGAAGTTCATGCTGCCATTTTAGGGGACTATGAAGCTTTGAAGCCCAAAAGAGAATTCATGGCCAATGCTAAGGTGTCGATGTTGAATGATGTAATCTAGGAACAAAATTTTGACAAAAACATTCAGAGTCAAAATGCTTTCTAATTGTTTTAAAATGATTGAGAAAAGCTCATAAATATGTTACGAAATCTATGTGGAAACTTTTGTTGAGCTAATGAATACCAAAGTTCATGCAAACGAGTAATATGAAGATATTGGATGTTCGTAGATATGTTATGCCTAAGTGGGTCATGTTGCTTTATAATATTATTATTATTATTATTATTATTATTATTATTGATAAATTTGTACACACTTCGATTACTCCACGAGTATCTTTTATCTTCTACTAATATAAGTATTGAATAATTCTAACCGCTATAGTTTAGGCAAATTAGTAGAAATCATAGTCTTTTTTTTATTGGGATTTGAAATTTGATTTTCTGATTTTTACTCACTTTATTGATCACTAGAATACACCCCCGATATATTATACTTTTTTTAAAAACTCTTTTACTAAAAATAGGGGCACATTCAATAGCTGCCATTACTTTCACTCTTCTATCTGCGTTTATCTATAAACAAGAAAAAAAGATTATGTGCATTCATGTATGTGAAGTTGGACCACTAAAGAGACAAACTCATGTTGACTGTTGTTCTTTTTTTGGAGGGTTTCAAATTTATATTGCTTTTGGTTTATTTTGGAAAAAAGTTTTAATAATATTTTTTAGTAAAACCGGTATTCCCTCCGGTCCAAAATAAGTGATTTTTCTTGTGATCCAAAATAAGTGATTTTTTCGGATTTCAAGAATGAATTAATTAATTTTTTCCTACATTGCCCTTGGAGTAAATAGTGTTGGAGTATGTGTTAGGAGTATTTATATGGGATAGTAAAGGTTAATATGGTCAATTTCATCGCTAATTAATGCTAAAAGGTGAATTTCTTAATCTGCGTGAAAACAGACAAAAAATCACTTATTTTGGACCGGAGGGAGTAGTAAACAAAATTGTCGAAAAGCAAGAAAGCATGTACTTCACATTAGGAAGTAGGTCGTAAGAAAAATAACCAAGATTTGGTTTAAGTGGCGTAAGGAAAACTAATGTCAAGAGCAATTGAGAGAGAAAAAAGAAAACTGAGAATGGAAAAAAGCTTTAAAAGCTATTACAGAAAAGCAACATGGTGTCGAGAGGGAGAGACACCAATACAGAAAATTGTTTGCTTGCTAGAAAGTTTAATTGCTTGATCCCCTAATAATGCTTAAAAATAATTAAACCAAAGTTAGGGGAGTTGACCTAATTAAGCTAGAGAGACATAATGAAAATACATAAAATAAAACTACTCTATCTTTACAATGAAAAGGACTTAGTAGGTAGACGCAGGTCCGTTGGCAGCAACCTTGTCTTTAGCGTCAGAGTCTGCGTGCGCGGCGTTGTTGGCATCTACCTACAATAGGCACTGCGCGCTTGTCGCTTGACGCGGCCAAAACCACACGGTCGTCCATGCCGCTAGGCATTGACAGGCTTGCCAGGACGCCATGGGACGCGTCCAAAGAGTCATGGGACATGACTGGAAAGCCGCCCATGATATATTTGTGTAAGTTACTCCTACATGTTATGCGAGATTGATTGAATGCCTATTAAGAATATGTGTATAATAATATATATATGAATAAAATTATTTATTATAAAAACAATTCCTACATTTAATGGTGGATCCAAGAATTTATAAAAGTAGATTTAGAAAAATGCTAAGATGCCATAATTGGACATGAGCCTGACCTAAAATAAACTTTTGCACCTCACTTAACATCAATCATACGCTCTATTGTCTTTTATATTAAGGGGATGTCCGAAAGTGTTTTTCACAAGATTTTTAGTTGCTCATGTCAATATTCTTACTTTTAATATCTCCATGTCTCATCACCAAAAACCTTTACAGATTAACGAAATATTCCGCTATTGAGTCGCTTCGGTTAATCACTTGAGCGATTTAACAACTTATATGTAACTTAAATTTTTTATTCTTTACCTTATTTTCACATTATAATTTTTTAATGAAGGAATTCTATTGAACCACCGTCACTCTATTTAGTTCCGCCACTACCAACAATTTAATTACTATATAACAACTCATTTATTATTATTCACGCCATAAACAATCCTCAATAACTAGTGCATAAGCCAAAGTAGGGTGATAAACGGGCGGGTGAGTAAAATATGGGTGCGAAACATGTAATACAAAAATAGATAAATTATCCAACCTGACATATATTTTTTACAAATAAAAGATAAGTTAACCGGCGGATAATATGAATATTCATATTATGAATTTTCATATGAATATCCATATTATTCATGGTCTTGGATATGATCACTTTTGGGATAATTCCTAATCTCTCAAACTTGAGAAACTCCCAAGTGTGAATAACTATTTTTTTAAAACCATTTTGCAACCGCTAAGCCAAAGTAGTGGCAAACTAACGGGTCGGTTGGGTCAGATATGAGTGGGCGGATAACAGGGAATTCAAAAAATGAATAAATTATCCGATCCGACCCATATTTAATATGGATAAAAAACAGGTTGCCCGATAAATAATATGGGTATCCATGGCTTCTTGAGTATGATCACTTTTTAAAAAGTTCCTAGTATTCCATACTTGAGAAGCCCCCAATTTGAAGCTTAGAAAATATAAACTTAAAATATTAGTTATTCACGTAGTTATCCATTTTTTGCGTGAATAATATGGTCCATATACATATCCAATCCATTTTTTGTCACTTCTAAACGCAAAGGGACCAAATAACGATTCTCGAAACTTGAAAGGATCAAAGTATCAATTAATCTTAAAAATTTCATTTCCAGTCGAATTATAATATCCTTCTCCTAAAATTACAAAATTGCAACCTAAAAGTCAGCCGCTTGCCGCCACCAAGCTCCGCCGCCTGCGACTCTCTTTCCTCTGGAATTATCCTTCCTCCGCCGTTACTTAATTTTCGCCAGCTTGCCGTACGTTCTCTCAACTCAGCAACAACATTTGAAGGTTCTCAATAGGTATATGCTTTTCTAAATGTCCAGCTGTTCCATTTTGGTACAATCATACTAGCACTCGTTTTTTTTTTTTGTGTGTGTGTGTGTGTTATATCGTATTACATTTTTATGTTTAAATGATTTTAGATATCACCCGCTGTAACGAAGTGGCACTGGGTACACTAGTTGAAAGGTGGCTTCAGAAAGCTTTCAATCATGCTGAGCACTGGTTGTTCCAATGAATTTTTTCAACAAATATAAGATTGTTTTAGTTAAGAGACTGTCTCCACTTTTGGATATTATGTTAAATTTCACCTAAATAATTAAGAGACTTCTGCTCTAGTTGTATTTGATTTTTGTAAAAAAAAAAAATATTTGCATATTGGAAGAAAATGTTACAATTATGATCGAAAAGTTAACTTGATAGATAAAATTTCACATCAAGATTTAAATTATGAATTATTTAATGAATTTGAATTCTTAAACCTGTGAAAATTGTATAATAATGAAGTCGTGTCAAACATCTTGAGATGTTTCAAGAGTTTCTTATAATTTAAACTAATAAGAACATAGTTTCTCATAAATTGGAATGCATGGAGTACTCTTTGAAAAATTATTTATGTTACATTTTTTAAATTGATATTTTATTCATCAGCAAACCTTTATTTTAGCTTTTCCATTAAGATGTATGCTTTTGTTGTTTATTCATTGTTTTTCTTTCTTTTGCTTTTCCTTGGGACAGTTCGGTATGTCGGTTATTGACTGTTTGATGCCATTATTGCACTGTGTTGTCTTATGATACATCTTTACAAGTTATGATGTTATATTGTTTGGATTGCTATGATGTTGTTAATGGTTGCTATGTCATGATATTTTTATACTTTTGTTGGTATTTTTAGATGCTTGCGTGGATTTTCTTACACTTCATTGCAACGTTTTAAAATGTTCAAACTAGTTAGGATCGACCCAGAAGATTTATATAGACGACCCCAACTAATTTTAGATTTATGTTTATATTATTAAATTAAATCTCATGGGCACCCCTTGGTATAACACCTGTGTCACATCCCCACTTTTAAAACACTAAATGCCATAAGGAAGAATAATCAAATCTGATTAGTGAACGTTTGCAATCCAACTCATTTTGTTTTCAGAAGTGTAATCTGGCGCTACTTATCTTATTATTTCCCTTCTGTAACAGATGGCTAGATGGGATCAAATTCTTTCCCTTCCTGTTCAGAACCCCCCAACTTTGGAGTTTTCTTCTGCTGAACTTGTGTGGTCTAAGGTAGAAGGCTGGCGCGATAACATAGACAGAGTTGCTCTCATTCCGTTTGCTAGAGTAGATGACTTTGTTAGAGGTGAATCTGCTAATAGAGAATGTCCAACAAGATTCCATGTTGAAGCTCGGAGACGTCGGCCTGCAGCGATAACTTACAAGCCTAAAGTTGATGGCATCCTTGAATATATTCTGTAAGATGTACTTTTAGCTCTTTAGCTTGTTTCAGTTGCTACTATGACGATGCATTTTACAGAAATAACCTTATGATTCTCTAGGTACTGGTGCTCCTTTGGTCCCGATGATCATAGAAAGGGTGGAATTGTCCGACCAAGTAGAACCACGTATGTCCCTAAGAAAAAACCTGCTGGTCGACCTAATACAAAGAGGGGGTGCACCTGCCATTTTATTGTCAAACGCTTAATTGCTGAACCATCTGTAGCACTTATCATATATAACCAAGATAAGCACGTAGATAAGAACGGATTACCATGCCATGGCCCACAGGACAAAAAGGCTGCTGGAACACGTGCCATGTATGCTCCATACATCTCAGAGGATCTTCGCCTCCGAGTTTTGTCTCTGCTCTATGTTGGAGTGTCTGTGGAAACAATCATGCAGAGGCACAATGAATCAGTGGAGAGACAAGGAGGTCCATGCAACCGAGATGACCTTTTAACTCACAGGTATGTTCGGAGACAAGAGAGGAGCATAAGGCGCTCTACTTATGAACGTGACTCAGATGATGCAGTCAGCATTAGCATGTGGGTTGAAAGTCACCAGAATCATGTGTTCTTTTATGAGAATTTCTCTGATTCCGATCCGTTTGTCTTGGGAATTCAAACAGAATGGCAACTGCAACAGCTGATTCGGTTTGGAAACCATGGCCTTCTAGCCTCTGATTCAAAGTTTGGAACTAATAAACTAAAGGTATTTTATATTTCTTTTGAACAAAAAAATTAAAGTAATGGTATTTTTGCTTATATGGATACCAAGTTTCTAGAAAGACCGAATACTTGAAAGCTTACTTTGTCTTTTATGCAAATTCATCCAGTATCCGATTCACAGTCTTGTTGTGTTCAACTCAGACAACAAGGCTATACCGGTGGCGTGGATAATAGCACCTCGATTTACAAGTGGAGATACACTTAGGTGGATGAGGGCCCTATATAACAGAGTTCATATGAAAGATCCTAAGTGGAAGTTGGCTGGATTCATCGTGGATGATCCTTCAGCTGACGTCCCTGCAATCAGGTTAGTGACTATCTTTTTGGTCCCGCATTAGTAGTTCACATTTTTTTCTCTTTAGCATGGCAAACTAGAGTTGCACCAGTTCCATCTATCTTTTGCGCTCAGAGAGAGGCTATTACTTTAATAGGGCATAATAGAAGAAAAAGATTTATATAGGCGATATCAATTAGTTGGGAATACATTTTAGTCATGTTAAATATGTTTACTTTATAATTTGGTCACGTTTTGGAGTCTTTAGCCCTATGAAATTCTTATGCTAGTAAGAAATATAGAGAACTTCTTGTACTTTTTCTTTTGGATTTTTTATAATGTTGGCCTGAGATGAATTTAATTGAGGAACATGGTCAGTGAGGATTCATTAGCCAACTCTAACTTATTTGTGATTGAGGCGTAATTGTTGTTGTAGACTTGTTGATTGGGGTATTAGCTAATGAATGCGTAAAATAGGCTGGAAATTTCAATGTTGCTCTGTTGGATCAGTTTGAATGATTTGAACTAATGAAGAATAGAATAAACCATGTCTGATGCACAACTAACATGAAGTTTTTTACTGACAGATGTGAATTTGAAAACGATCAGCACTTTATCTGGTCCCTGCTTCTACATCTAAATTTTCTTGTTTTTCCACCAAAAGTTGAAGAGTATATCGAATCTTAAATGAATGATGAAACTATTAAGGCATACTTTGCTCGCTCAGTATGTGGAAGGTTAATCTGAATGTTAGGCATTTCTCTTAGTTTTTTCTTTATGTATTTTCTCAGTCACTCATGGATTGTGGTTCTGCCAATTATTTTTGGGTACTAGATTGCGCAGTTTAAAATTGTGGATCCACTTCTTTATCTTGATATTTTCTTGCATGAATGGTATACTTTCTTGCTTGTCACTCAGGGAAGTGTTTCAGTGCTCTGTATTGATATGCTTTTGGCGGGTTCGTCATGCATGGCACAAGAACTTGATTAAGAAATGCTCAGATATGGAGACCTGTGCTGCAATTGCAAAGAGGCTAGGCCAGGCAGTGCATCGCATCTGCAAAGGGGATGGAACTCCTGTTTTGTTTGAAGAATTTATGGAAGATTTCATGGATGCTGCAGACTTTTTGGACTATTTCAAGGCTACATGGTGCCCGAGACTAGGTTAGGCATACTATTCAGTAAATCAGATTCCTGTGTCACTACAAAAAGAATTGTTCTGATTCAGATCCATGACTAACATGAATTTAAACTAATGCTCCCTTGTCCACATTGTGTAACAGTTGTTTGGGAATATCCTAGACGTTTCACACACTTCTATGAGAAACAATAGTATCTCAAAAGTTGTCAATATTTGAATTCTGAATCCTATCAATTTACTGCATGATGTTTTCCTATGATGGATACCTTATGCACATGCTCCAATAAGTAGTTGCATATTTTCGTCTATGTCTATAGTGGATATTTCTTTTTGATGAATAAAGTAAAGATATTATTACTAATTTAGCTAGGATCCGTGGCGCAATGGTAGCGTGTCTGTCTCCAGATCAGAGATATATCATTACTAAAAAGAAAAGCACCAAGGAAGTACTGATGTACAGAAGTATGTACAATAACATTCTAAGTCTCTTTATGAAAAAAAGTCTTGAGTCTGAATAGAGTCCAAAAGCTCTTATCAAATCGTCAACCACAGAATGATCTTTCAGGTTACCCCAGATAGCTAACAGCTGTTAAGCATTTAAATTCTAAATTATGTATAGGTTGAGCAACTCCTTCATAGTGGATATACATGCAATCTTTCACGTTTGAGAGTCCTCACCTTACAAAAAGAAGTTCTAGCTTAGTATTATTCTGCTAAAACGCATTATTCTTCAAGAGTGCTTGAAATAATTCTCTTAGACTCCTGTTTGAAAATTAGTTGGTTCTTCTTTGGGGCTTTATTTGCTGACGGATTTTGTCTACCCAGGGCTCTGGACTAGTGCATTGAGAACTCTTCCTCTTGCCAGCCAGGAGACATGCTCGGCGATGGAGTATTATCACAACCAATTGAAGCTTAGGTTATTGAATGAGGAGGAAATAAGTGTATATGAACGTGCTGATTGGCTTGTGGATAAGCTAGAGACCACAGTGCATTCTTACTTCTGGCTTGATGAGTACTCAGGAAAGGATGAGTTTGCACGTTACTGGAAGAATGAATGGATGAGTGGCTTAACAGCTTGGCAGAAATCTTTGCAGATTCCAGATTCTGATGTTTTAGTTGAGGGTGACTATTCAAAAGTAGTTGATCAGGAAGATCGGCATCAACTGCATGTTGTTCGGAGTCCAGCTTCAGAGTATGCAATTTGTGATTGTAATTGGGCAAAAATGGGAAACTTATGTGAACATACTCTCAAAAGCATTAGATATCTCCGTGACAAAGGGTCTATTACTCCATCCACCAGTATGTTCCAATATATGCAGGCTTTGGTTGATATGTTACACTGCCCACCTTATGATTCTTTGATTCGTGATCATGCACTATCTCTAGCAGTCTGGGTGCAGACGCAGTTGAATGCTCAACTTGGTCCTGGAAGTGGCCAGTTCAAGCGACAAGGACTTCAGCTGACTGCTGCCACACCTGGTCACTACACAGAAGTGGTGAACGCGAGCAATAGAACAGACACATTACCCTATGTGGTAGGTGGTCCAACTGAGCTCCAGCATTCGAGTTCTGCCACTGATAATCTGAGTGGTGGCCAGATTGATCGGGTATGTACTGAAAACGGCACTTGTGCAGACATAGTACCTTCTGTGGAAAATTGTCCTGTTGAGATGGAAACTAGCCCATTATCCATCTCCGCTTGTGCGACTCAATTGTTTTCCCTTGATGGGGTCACATCAGCTGATGTGTTTGCTGAGAATGGAGGTGTCATGATTGGTGAGGAGCTGGATACGACGAAGAATCTTCCTTCTACAGACACATCATTTTCAAATTCAAACGGTTTTGAAGATGATGTCTTGAACAAAGCTGATTGTGCAACTATGGTGGATGAGCAACCACAGCCTCTCTATGTAGCTCCAGCTGAGAAGTCTCTAGATCAATGCTTGAAGAACCAGCAGAATGACTTATGCTGCAACTCTATAGAGCCAGAAGTTAGTCCTAGATTGCAGAATGTTGACGACAGAATTGATAATGCAATTTCATCAACAGCCAAGCCAGTACAATCCTCTCTGATCAATATGGCTGAAGCCTCTGAAGTTGGAAAGCATATGAGAATAGATTCCATTGACGAAATGCTGGTATAACGAGTGTCCTAACCGCTTAAAGACAGATGTCAAATGTTGGTCCTGGGGCTCTGCGTGCTCCCACCCACCCCACCCCCAGCACCCCCGTCATCAAAGTTTGTTGATCAGGAATTGGTTGAAGAACTAAAGCCTCCGAAAGATATGAATAAAATGGGAAGAAAGCGTTTTGACGAATGACGATGTAAGCAAGAACAATGACCTGAATTTTGCCACCGGAATCCACCTACTAGAAGAAGGTATAACTACTGAGTTGTTTTATCTTCTCAAGAACAGTAGGGCAGCTGACAATGTGACAGATTTTTGTCCACATTCTGTCAGGGAGACTCCACCAATGTAGCAACCTCTTGTGGAGCTTGGAACCAATTGAACATCTTCTAATTACAACCTTGCTTCTTATATCACAATCGATTGATCTGTCGATTGAGATTTCACAGATGAAGTGAAAAGGGGCATATAACTTCCAAAAGTGACAAGGATATCACAAAAAGTTCTTTTGCGGCAGGCTACGCATGACTCGCTTATAGGATATTTATGAATATGTAGTGCTTCTACTGTTCATGGTTCCTAGATACTTGAAGCAACTCTCAGTGTTCTTCACTCCTCCGTATATCCATATGAAAGCAACTAACTCTCAAAAATTATTTTGTATGTTTGAGTGTCCCTGTATATTGGCATGCATCTTATCTGAGAAGTTGCTCTTAAGCGCTGTAGATTGCCTCAACACCTCTATTCTTGGGTCTGGTCCTAAAATCAATGAAAAGAATGTGTATTATCGTTGTTTTGCTCTGATACATATAGCTTAATGGCGTTGGTCCCTGCTAGTCATGTAGATGGAGCTCATGCTCAACTGCTCTGTACAGGAAGTTTTTGTGATGATTTATTCCTTCCTTTCTTCTGACCCTCTAACTTTCGAAACTTTTTACATCATAAGATCTGTAAATTTATTACAATAATTTGCTTCATTATTAGAAAGAAAGCGTTGCCAAGTTTTGACGATAGTTTTGAAGTACTGCCCCCATTAACTGTATTAAAGAAATCTGTCTGCCTTTCTTGATCTCAATTTTCTGTGTTGTCCCTCCAATTAACTGCTATGCAAGCAAGGGGAAATGGTATTTACCTGCTAGAAACAATCCACTGTTTTGACTTGGAAAAACACACTAGGTTCATGCTGATCTAACCAGTGCAGTGAGAACTGCTATTTTCAAGATTACGCTACAACATAATATCAACGTGACTAAATAATGTCCTACCGAAGAACTCTTGGGGCGCCAAGCTTTTGTCACACCAAGCTAAACTGCTTTATTAGTATTAGACTGAAACAAACTTAAATGGGGCGAGACGTATAGTGAAGATTCACATAGTCAACCTGTACTTGCTTGGAATTGAGACTTAGATGTAAGCTAAAATTGCTTGAAATTGAGACTTAGTTGTAAGCTAAAGCGTCTTATTACACTCAAAACATCATAAAATTCTGCTGTTGCAACAATTCCAGGGTCTTCAAAGCCTACTGACTGAGTTCATCAGGGTTAAGACAACTACAAAACAAGACACTTGGCAATGCCTCAGATATATTTCTCAAGGGGAAGGCAATTAAATCTCTATGATATCATCATTCAAGAATATGTAAATCAAGAACACCTATAACAAACAAGACGTCTGAGCATTTTTCAACAACATGAACTACCACTTTTGTAAGTACAAACTTCAAAAGAGTAACTGTAATATATAGCAGGCACATGAATATAGCCTGTGTATACACTATACACACAGGGGCACGTGGTTATGAAATCTGAATAACACCTAACAGTGGAGTGGCTCCTGCAGCAATAGAAATAAATATCGGAGCAGTTCTACGGCGTTACACCATGATTTGATACAACCATCGTACAACATTAGCGGCTTATCGAGGCATAGCTAATCTGTTTGTTTGTCTCTGCCTGTTTACCAGTCTTTGCAGTCACCTGAAAACAGTCAGAGTTATCATTGTTCTTTGCTTTTTAAGGACTAGCATAGAATACAAAGCAATCATGTTTCTTCTAGTTTCATTTGTCTATCTGAAATGTGAGGACGAACTTAGCTCAAACAATGTGAACATAGTATTTAATTGCTGCAAAAACTTGTGGTTACTCACAGTAATACGTTTTGATGCAAGATAACTTACTAAGAGATTTTGTTAGCTTCTATTACTTTTCTCCGAACAAAGAGCTGATACAAGACCAGTTAACTAAAAAACAGGCAGCCCGGTGCATTAAGCTCTCGCTATGTGCGGGGTCCAGTTAACTAACATATTTCCAAATACATATAAGAAAATAAGTCCAATTATTTTAAGTGCCTGCTGTTGCACTCTTTCTGCACATTACCCTCAAGGATTAATGATGCATGAACAATATCATTACAATGTCGCAAGGTTTCAGGTAGTAACGAGAAGTGATTTTGAATTGAAAAAACTTGCGCAGAGTATTATCATCAATATCTGTCCTCTCCAATCCATAAAATTTTAATTTTCTTAACCAAGTATGTTTTCCTCTAAGTCATGCTAGTATGTTACCACAAACCTGTAAAAAGGATGAATCTTTTTTAGTATAGACCAAAAAGGAAAGAGCGTCACGTAGAATGGATTTGAAGGAGTAAATAGAATATTGGTACCAAATACAATAGTAGTATAATACTAGTACCGTCTGCAGGGGCAGTCCCAAATAAAACACGCAAAATTTCAAACAATGATAATTTAAAATTAAAGAAAAAGAGGGCTCATGCCAAGGGAAGGGGGAGTGAAGAAACATGTAGGTACCACTAGACCTTAAATAACTTTCAATTAAGGAGTCTTTCTACCAATTAGCACATGGTCATTCGTCCTTTCAGGTGGGTCGCACTACCAAGTCACTTTTATTAAAATAGGAGAATACCCTAAAACTTTTTCACAGGCTGCAAAAAGGAACTAATCGCACTAGCTAGCTACTTTAGAGGAACTCTAAAACTTTTGTTTATTAACGTTTTTGACAAGTAGAACTTTTGCTTATCAATTCATAAAGTAAATGAATTGATAAATTCATATTCTTTACAAGATGAAAAAAATTAGACATTGCAATCAGGAAGTTTGGCTAGTTAAGACTGATAAGATGTCATCGTCAGATAAGAAAATTAGATAAATAAAAAAAATCATTGATACTATACCAAGTTGGTCTGTCTTTCCAGAATTCTGTTGTGAGTGCATACTTGCGTCCTTTAAAATCTTAGCCAACTATCGACATAAATAGGTATTCCATTCGACTCTCGACCACAAACTCGCGACCCCTTCAAAGTTATCCTATTTCTTTCCCTCAACAACAACAAAAAATATAACAGGAGATGTCATCTCCGCCACCATGCAATTGAGCAGCCATTGAATGTCGAGTATATTTATCAAGGACCATAACCTAGAGGCAATCACAATGTTGCAAAACGTAGTCCGCATACTCCCGATGCTTTTACACAAGCAGCGCCAACTAACTACACCAAACTTCTAAATATCAATATGTTAAGACGTAATTCTAGCTCTTGTTATTCAATAATTTAAGATTTAATTTTCTTCACTTTCTTCGCTTATGTTATCAACTCTCTTTTCTATAAGGTCGTAACACAATGGAGCAATTTCAAAAAATGAGAAGCTCAAGATAGGCATCTGAAAGAAGTTGATTTATCTCCTTTTTAAGGAAGTCACTTTGCATTTATTGTCCTCTAAAGGGAAGAACTTTACATATTTTGATGTCTCTTCATTAAAATAGGCGATTTTGTATCTCTCTATTGTATTTCAAGGTCGAATGGCACGCCCAAGTAAAGTAATTTCCCACCATCACAACTGACTAGTTAATATAAATGCAACATGTTGCGGCTGTAGATTTGTATATATTACATGATATATATGTGTGTGTGTGCGCATGCACGCATCCGTGTGGCCGTGCTCATGTGTGCGCATCAAGGAAAATGCAAGGGAAAAGACAACCGTGCATATTTCTTGTTTACGCTTTGTTCCTTATCATCATGAGCAACAGCTGCAACACATTAACGAAAAGTTCAGCCTAAGTACCCTCCCACATTTTATAACTTGACCACAACTTCCTTCCCTTTATTTCCTTTCTTGTCAGACACCCCATAAGATGGGAACACATACTACCCTAAATATAGGAGTATACGACCATGTTCTCTTGCGAAACAAATATACAATATGAAGCATCTTTTAATATGAAGCATTTTAAAAGCAAGACAGGTCTTTAGTCTTGCTTGTAGAAAGGGAGGAGAAAAGAACTCCTCAGTCATTAATGAACAAGCGAACCAGACACTAAAAGAAGAAGAAAACATGAGTGAATCGGACATAGAAACTGCTGAAGCAAATTGTTACTATGAAGCTGTGATAGGATAAAAGTACACGCGGAATTATATGCACTTACGAGTAAAATGTGACAGCAGCTCTTATGTAGGAGTCAGATTCAGTTTCAAGGAACCATTCCAGAACTTAATTGCTTCATCGAGTCCAGGAATCAAAGCCTATTTACTTATAGTTCATTAAATAATACACAATTTGTTCCCAGATTATTTAGGATAGTCAACGACAACAAAGAGGAAAAAGTATCAGCAAAATTTCAGTATACCTATTGAGTGGCATCTTCAGTAAATCTAGCATCAAAAGGAGCAGAAGGGTTGGGGTGTGTAGAAGCACTACTCGCTCCAGAACCATGTTGCAATTCTATCACTAGCCATCTGACAGCTTTACTCATCTGCTCCAATCTAACAGCACTAATGGGTTGAAGGCCACTTGTCGCTGATGACTGCCCAGGCTTCCCTGAAACAGAGCCCGTAGCCTCATCCACAAGACACTCGGAACCTATTCTTTGTTTAACTGACTCAACAAACTCCTCTGCCTGATCACAAGCAACCCTGAACAACTCCCATCGTTGCTTAAAGTTTTCTAATGCAGCATCAGTTGCTACTGTTTTCTGACCATTTGAACTCTCCTTTGATTCAAGTGCAGCGGCAGCTGCTGCAACAAAATCTTGATATGCATTGTTCAGTGCATCCACAATACTATCCATCAAAAGCCCCTTGAAGCGCTAATTGATCAGTAAAACTCTATAAAGATCTACAATAACAAAAGGAATGGAAAAAATTAGCATAACCATCATTAACAATTGAAACTTTTTGAAGCCCTTAAATAGTTGCCAATGCTTTAGTGCAAACGGATATGGCAACGCTAAGGAAATAACATATACAAAGGCGGATCCAGAATTTTAATTTGATGGGTTCAATATTTATGTTTTTACCACTGAATCTACTGCACATTTAAAATTATCAGTTCAAAATATAATATTTATTGAAATTTTGGTAATCTTTTAAATCTTTATATACAGCTTTTTGGAGTTTTTAAAATTTCGAAAAATTCCAAAATTCATAAATTGAAAATTGATTTTGAAAAAAAGTGAAAAAATTCTTATGTCCAAACGGGCCCTGAGTGTTCAAAATAGTGAAATATTGGATGTACCAATTAATGCATAATATACAGTTCAATAAGAGAAATTTGGGAAGTATAAAAATGGGACATTTAGTTAGTACCCTTTTACTAATTGAGACAACAAGCATATATGCTTCAAAGGGTTTGACCCAAATTCAATAATTGAAACGAATTTGATGCTATACAGAAAATTTCTTTAAAAAGTTAAGAAAAACTGAATAAAAAGGGGAAAAATTTTCTAAGTGAAAAAACTTCATAGGATCACTAAGAAAATGAAAAGAAGAAAGCAGGGAGAAGGGTTTTCAGCTTACTTGACTGAAGAAGAAGAAGAAAGGGCTGGTACTACCGTTGCTGGGTTTCAACCTTCTTGTACGTTGCGCTATTTGTGTGTTTCTCCTTCTTCTTTTTTCTTGCTTCGTCTATTTCACTCTTCCCAATTGGAAATAATTACGTATTGCACCCCAATAGTTTTCATATGCAACAGAAAGCTTCCTGTAAGTTTGAAATACTCTTTTTTGGGTAATTAAAGAATTCGGTTAAGGGCCTGATTTGCCGCTCTACTAGGACCTTATTTATCCTTCGTTCAAGCTTTCTATCAAAAATATCTCTACTGTTATAGATTAGGTGCATATTTATCCCTAACACGTTAAAAACACTCTCTCAACTTTTAAAATCCGCATGGTATTCCCTTATTGGACCAACTGACCCGCCCCGTTTTTTTAATTCAAACCCGCCCGATCCCAGCAACAGATGGGTGATCAAGCTTATCTGATCAACTTCAGCAAATTCTCTTTCCATTCTTAAGAAATTACACTCTGCCCTTAACATCTCCGCTTGAAACCTCCACTTCTCCTCCCTGACCTCTCCCTACTGCCACCAATATATAAAACAATTTCTATGTCAAGAATCAATCTTTCACGATAAAATAAATAGAATCAGCATTCTGGCTATATTCATTGTAATTAGGAGTGTCAACGGTTCGGTTCGGTCGGTTATTTTATTTAATATGTACCATACCAATTTTTCGGTTATTCTATTGTGTATAATCAAAAATAGACTTTTCAAAACCGTCCCAATCATGTCGGTTTCTCTTCGGGTATCGATACGGTTCGGTTAATTTTCAGTAATTTTTTAAATGCCATATAAAAGTCACTAGTAGAAGCAGAATAATGTACGTACTTTTATAGGACTTGGCAAAACTCTCTAGGCATTTTTAGGGCTTGTTTGGATGAGGGGAATAATGATAATTAATCCAGGGACTAAGGCTTATCCAATGTTTGGTTGGGAGTAAATTGCGGTATAATTAATCCTAGGATTAGTTATCTCCGATTGTAGTGATTTTTTATCCTCATGGAAATGTGGAATAACAAATCCCAGAATAATTAATCTTGGGATAACTTCATTCCAACCAAACGGCCCCCTAATTGTAATAATATTTATAACATACTAAAGGGTTTTCTTAAATCACAAATTTAAGTTAATTCATGCAAGATTTCTTAGCCCCGTTATTTAAAAAATTGTAAATAAAATCATTATATGTTAAAAATATGTACGTTAAAAATTGTAAAAGAATCATGACTTTATGTTAAAATATTAAATTTGGTTCCACAAACCTCCCCCTTTCACCAAAACATAGACAATTTATATGTCTAAAAGCAGCATTCTTGCTATTAATTTACGCTAAATTTGAATCATGTCAGTGTAATATTCATAGCAGAGTAAAGGATTTTCTTAAAAATAAGTTTGAGTTATATCAACCAAGATTTATTAACCCCATTCCTGAAACTATAAAAATCATAACTTTATGCTAAAATATTGTTCATACAAAAGAAAAAAGGACAAAAAAGGAAGGCAGAGAGTATTAGGGAGTCGTGGACAGAAAACAGAGACTGTGAGAAAAAAGAAAGAAAGACAAAGAAAATGATACCTTCTTAGTATCCTTCTTTCAAACTCGATACCAGCAACGTGTGGGTGATCAACGGGCAGGTTTGAATTAAAAAGGTGGGGCGAGTCAGTTGGTCCAATAAAGGGATGCCACGTGGATTTTAAAAGTTGAGAGGGTATTTTTAATGTGTAAGGGATAAATATGCACTTAATCTATAACGGTAGGGATATTCTTGATAGAAAACTTAAACGAAGGATAAATAAGGCTCATTTATTACAGTAGAGGGACAAATCAGACCCTTAACCGTAAAGAATTTATCACCCAAATTCAAGAAATCAGTTACTCTTGTTTGCTTCTTCAAATTTTCGTTCTTTTTTCTCGTTTTCTCTTTCTTTCTGAGGATTGTTGTAAAGTGTGACGGGTTTAAAAAGTAAGTATGAAGGTTAAGATATTTAATAACTAGACATAAATTGGTAAATTTAGCTTATGAAATTTGGACGTATTGAGCTGGACACATATCATCAGAACCTACTTATTTATCAATTCAATTTATTTTAGTATCTTCAAATTTGGTCATCCCCTCCATTTGACACCTTTGATAGGAAATCTACAAAGAGAGGCAATGATTAGCCGGAGTCAGAGGTGGAGTCAGATTATCAAGTTTATGGGTTCGGAATTTTAGTTCTTTTAAGTTATTGGGTATTAAATTAGTAATTTATAAATATTCAACGAAAATTATAAAGTAAATACAAAGGTTTAAGCTAAATCCGTTGAGTTCGACTGAACCCATTCCCGACACCCTAGCTCTGCGCCTGACGGGAGCTAGATTGAATAAGGAGGAAAGAAATTGATTCATGCACCATAGGTAAGTTTGTTGCTTTGTAGGATTTTAATGTAGTTTGGTTACAAATAAAAGATAAATGATATTTTTATATTTTGTGAAATTATGACTCCCTTATAAACAGAGACCTCCTTGCATATCTCTAATAAAGTGGCAATCAATTTCGATATGCTTAGTACGTTCATGAAAGATTGGATTTGCGGCAATCTATATAGCAGCCTTGCTGTCACTATGAACCATGACAGGTTGTGTAATTTCAACTCCCAACTCCTAAAATAGACCAAGTAACCATGTTACTTCAGCTATAGCAGATGCCATGTTTCGATATTCTGCCTCTGTTGAGCTTCTAGAGACAGTTTGATGCTTCTTGGACTGCCAAGACACCAAGGATTCACCAAATTTAACAATGAATCTAGTTATAGACCTTCTAGTGTTAGGACAAGCGGCTCAGTCAAAATCACACCAACAAGTAAGATGTTGTGTTGGTTCTGCCTTCATAAACACACTTAGACCAGGTGCAGTCTTGAGATACTTAACCACTCTGATTGCAGCTTCCCAATGTGATTGCTCTGGAATTTGCATGCATTGACTTAGTGTCTGCACTGTGTAGCTAATATCAGGTCTGGTGATAGTCACCTATAGTAGCTTCCCCAACAATCTCTGATTAGCACAAACATCCTGCAAAGGCAAGTCTTTTGTTGTTTCCACTACCTTATCATATTCCATAGTAGTCAACTTGTAGTTTGTCTCCAGTGGTGTGGCAGAAGGCTTTGCTCTACTGAGTCTCATTTCTTAAATCAACTCAAGTAAATATTTCCTTTGATTCGACAAAATGCACTGTTGTGATCTTAGGACTTTTATGCCCAAGAAGTACTTAAGCTCCCCTAGGTCCTTTATTTTGAACTTGTCGTGCATTATGCTTTTAGCAACACTCACAAGTTCCTTGCTACTTCCTGTTATAATTAGATCATCTACATAGACCAAAATAATCACCACATCCTCACCTTTTTCTCATGGTGAACAGAGAGCAGTCATGATTACATTGAGTGAAACCTGCACCAATCAAGGCTTCAATCAACTTAATGTTCCACTACCTAGATGATTGCTTGAGCCCTTACAAGTACTTGAACAATCTACACGCCTTTTTCTCCCCCTGACTTCTAAAGCCTTCTGGTATCTCCATGTATACTTCCTCACATAGATCACCTCGCAAAAAGGTATTATAAACATCCATTTAAAATATACTACAATGGATCCATCATTTGCTCTAGAGGTGTCTTCCGGAATTGAATTGTCTGCCTCAGGGATCTCATTACCTTGGCATTACGAATTAGGAACTATATTTTCCTGACCAACCTCCTCTTCTCTCACCTATGATGGACTAGCCATGTCTGGCGCATCTGTTACAGCCTGCAAATGATGGAGCAAGATGGCATACGGAAAATAGTATAAGAAGGAATTGTATAACCCGAGGAATTCTATGATCTGAATGGAAAGTCTTTTCTTTAAAAACCGTACACCTCCTGACAAAGAAAAGTATAGAAGCTAAGTTCAGCAAAATGTAACCTTTATATGTCTCTGAAAAACCAAGTAGCACTGCAGGTTTTGTCCTTTGTGTAACATCTCCCTTGACCAAGTTAGTTGCATAGCAGAGACAAACTAAAATCTTAAGGTGACTTAGCTTGGCCTTTTTGTGATATAACAGCTAATATGGTGTGCTTCCTGCCATAACGGTGGAGGGCAATCTGTTTATCAAGTACACCGTTGCCTTCACACACATGCCCCAATATTTGAGAGGAATGGATGCTTGAAACCTTAAGGCTCTAGCAGTTTCAAATATGTGTCTATACTTCCTTTCTACTATGCCATTCTGCAGTGGAGTGTAGGGACAACTATTTTGATGAATAAATGCCAAGTTTAGTGAACAATTCTGTAAATTATGAGTTAAAAAACTCAGTTCCATTATCTGACCTTAATATCTTGATCATAGTGTTAAACTAGTTTTTAATCATTGTCACAAACTGTTTTAACACTACAATTACTTAGAACTTCAACTACAACATATAAATCCATGAGTATCTAGTGTGATCATCCATAATAGTAAGGAAATAATGCTTTCTATCAAATGTAGGAGCTTTATAGGGTCCCTAATGGTCCATATATACAAGATTGAAAAGAGCTTCAGCTCTAGAATAAGTAAGTGGAAACTGTAGCCTAGTTTGCTTTGCCAAAGGACATATATGGAATTTATTCTGTACTCTATTACTAATGTTGTCTTGACGCACTACTATGTTCTTCATAGTTGACAATGAAGGGTGTCCCAGCCTCATATGCCAGAAGTTGTCTCTTCTTGCACTTTCTACTGCATGCACTGATTTTATTCCTTTAGCTAAAGTCATGTACATAAAGCACATTGCTAATGATCTCCCTTTTGAACAACTTTGCAGCACCAATATGTATGATATATGTCTATCCTCCTGTTGTCAAATGAACCTTGTTTGCACTTGTCTTGGCAGTGGAATTACTTTCATTCAATAGGTCTAAACTAGAGGTGATATGGTGAGAGCTCCTGAGTCTACAAGTCATTCCCTTTGTTGTTTGAAATTAGACATTAGACAAGTGACAATACCTGCCATATTAGCATGATGATCTTCAGAACCTTTGTTCAGCAAGTTCAGAATTTGATTGTATTGTTCAATTGTGAAGAACAATCCTTTGTGCTCTGATTCTTTGTGATCGTCTCAAGCAGTCCGAGAAGCTGATGCTATATCTGCACTATTAACAGCAACTAAGGGCACCTTCCTCCATCCTTCATGAGGTCCAACGCTAGGAGGCTTCCAACCATCATAACTGCCAACACCAAACCTCTTTTTTTGCTTGAAATCAGATGGATAACCTATGATTTGTAATAGTTCTTTTTAGTGTGGCCTTTCATCTTACAATGCTCGCATTGCAAAAACTATTTTTTGCCTTTGAATCCTTGGCCTCGCCCTACCTGCATGACCAAAGGATCAATCTTGTCAGCTACAACATTAGCATTAACAACTTGTTGACTTTCATCTTGAATGGTCATATCATATGCTTGATTGAGGGTTGGTTCAGTAGACTTCATAAGAATTTGTCGCCTAGCTTGATCATATGAATCATTCAAACCACTCAAAAACCGCATTACTCTTTGTCTATAAAGATGTTCCACATGTTCCTTAGGCTTTGGAAAACCACAATTAGGTGATGGTACCATCACATCATATTCATACCACTACTTCTTCAGCCTTGAGAAACAAGCAAAAATTGAGTTGGAACTTTATGATAGAGTAGTTATTTCTCTGTGTAAATGAAAAATATGAACTCGATTAACCTTATCAAATCTCTCTATCAAATCCTCCCAAATTAGATGTGCACCAGAGGCATACACAATTCACCTAAGAGCTCCTCAGACACTCTATTCATGATCCACGATAAGACAATCGCATTGCAGGTTTCCCACTGCTCATGCAGTTCCTTCTTAAAGGTCTCTATTTTATACGTACTTGTTTCGGACCTTAGTTTCTTCTTCCCGGTAGTGCAATTCGCATAGTCCTGCTTCAAAGTCCATAATTCTCCGATCTTGTAAGCTTACAAGAATTAGAATTGAACCCGGAGTGTCCATTGGGCCTACATATTGTGGATGTGTGTAATCTACTGTTGATTCCGCCATTGTTGAAAATTTGAAGAAATCTCAAGCTATGATACAATTTGACAATGAATCGATGAATTGATAAGCACAAACTAGCAATAATCAAAAAGCAAATTCCTCAGGCATCGAATGCTCTGATACCATGCTAAAACATGACCTTAACTGAGGGAGCTTGGAGCTTCTTTAATGGAGCTGACTAGTACGATGAGAGAGGAGAGAGAAGAGACTGAATTGGGAAAATGATAACTAACTTCATTATCTGAGTGTTAACACCTATATATAAAAATTAACTCACTAACAACATCACCAACCGACTATTGACTACTAAGCTGGACACAAGATTACTATTCTAACCAAATAACTAATTGTATTTAACTAACTAACTAATTGGTCTATACAAATGCCGCCATGTGTCCTTCTGTTATATGTCAATAGAAAGGTTAAAATCACATTGGGTCTATGATATGCAACCTTACCTTGTATTTCTGCAAGAGGTTATTTCTAATGATTGAACTCATAACCTCCTTAGTCGCATGATGGAAAATCTTATAGTTGCAATTGCGCCAATGTTCCCTTTCTTTATTATACTTTTGAAATTGCATTAAAAATAATATGAATTAAAATTATAAAACACAAAAAGATATGTTAAATGATCAACTTGAATGAGGGACTAGGGCACATAATCTCTCTCGGTGTAGGTTTGCTAATGTACGCCATCCATCGGCAAAAGAGCTCGTGATCCATCCCAGAAAGCTTTTCAAGATCAAGAAACAACATTGCGAGATCAATTTTAGCAGAAGGAGGATGTAACTGAAGATCAAATAGTATAAGGAAGTAGTGAGTCGATGAATGATACGACACCAGTTGCAAAGGAACAGGAAACCAATGGAATAGGAGCATCGTCAGCAAAATCATGGACAGAGGTTGTTCAAAGGCCAAACACTAGCCCTAGGCTATCTTGGGCGGAGGAAGTCGAAGCAATGAAAGAAGAGTAGAAAAATAATTCTGTGTGGGACAACTTTGACATTGGTAAGATTGCAAATGTAGGATTTAAACTAGAATTTATTTCCCCAAAAGTTCATGGTGATGCTACAATGTCTGAAATAGAGATAGAGGACGTAAGCTCGGAAATAGAGTACTGGAAAAATACAGTTGTCTGCTATGTTGTTGGGGCTTTTCCACCTTTCAATATTTTAAATGGGTATATCCAAAGAATTTGGGGGAAACATGGCATTAGCAAAGTGCCAGTTCTAAGGAATGGGATTATGTTGGTGAAATTTGATTCAGAAGTGGGAAAGAATGAGGTTATTGAAGGCGGAATATACCACTTTGACAACAAGTCGTTCATAGTCAAAGCTTGGACAACAGACATGGAGTTCACACGTGAGGAGCTATACAGCGCATATATAGATACGATTGCCAGGATCAGATTTTAAATACTGGAGCCCTAAAGGGTTTAGTAAAATAGGAAGTTTAGTAGGGAAGCCTCTTATGGTTGATAAGAACAGAGAGAAGTGGCTTAACATTGCTCGCATGTTGATTGAGGTGGAAATGGAAGCACAAATTCCAGACAAAGCTTAATTCAAGAACGAAAAGGGAGCTTTGATTGAACATAAGGTTTTATATGACTAGAAGCTTAGATTTTGTAAACTTGAATGGATATTCCATTTTGCTGGAATGTAAGAGGCCTTAATGGGCCTAATAAGAAAATTAGGTTAAACACCTTGGCAATAAGCAGGAAGTTGATTTGATAGGACTGTTATAAACCAAAGTAAACGTTAATAAAATAGAAAAGGTAGCAATTAGTATATTTGGTGGTTGGAACTATATAACCAATTTAGATATGCACTATAATGGGAGGGTGTGTCTCACTTGGAGACCAGACTACTTTTAGATTAATGTCCTTAGCAAGACAACTCAAGCAATTACATGCAAAGTGCATCATGTGACTGGGCAAAGATCTTTTCTCATTATTGTAGTGTATGATTTCAACAGTACGGAGGAAAGGAAAGACCTATGGAACTACTTGAATATTACATGCCAAGGGTGTTAGGAACCTTGGATTATCATGGGTGATTTTAATGCAGTGTTGAGAATGGATGACAAAGTAGGAGTTCTTCCTGTAACTGTAGGGGAAACAAGAGATTTTCAGAAGTGTGTAGATACATGTGGTTTAATTGTAATGCCAAAACATGGAAATAGGTACTCATGGAATAACAGAAGTGGAGATCAAAGAATATTTTCTAAGATTGATTGGGTGTTTGTCAACAGAGATTGGCTGGATAGAATGCCTGCATATAATGCTACTTTCTTGCCAGAAGGAGTAAGTGATCCCTGTCCTATTAGTTTTCACCTAGTTAATGCTCTGTTACCAAGGAAGAGACCTTTTAAAATTTTGTAATACATGGGCACGACATCCTGTATTCGTGTAGATAGTAAAGGAAGGATTGGATGATTAGATAAAAGGATATGTTATGTTGCAAGTGGTGAGAAAGCTGAAATTACTGAAAAGAAAATTAAAGGGAATGAAACACTGAGATATTGGAACTATAGTAGATGAGGTCAATGACTTGAGGGAAGAATTACAACAGATACAAAGAGCAACACAACTGCAACCAACATGCAACACACTAATGCAATTAGAGAAAGAAACATATCAAAGATTCAGGCAGAAATCATACATGGCAGAAGTATTGTTGCAGCAAAGGGTAAAAGCTACCTAGGTGAAGCTAGGTGATGACAACACCAGCTACTTCTATTCAGTAATCAAACACATAAGACTTCAATATGCAATCACACAACTGAGGGACAAACATGGAGAATCTCAACATGAAACCACAACAATTGCTAACATACTGGTGGAGTTCTACAAGAGTTGCTGGGACAGAAGGGCCACAACATAACAAGGGCATTTAGAAGTTATTTACTTAATGGAAACATACTAATAATAGAACAACAACTGCAGTTGGTTCAACCATATAATGAAAATGATGTTAGAATTTCTATGTTTAGCATTTACAAGAATAAAGCTCAGGTCCATATGGAAATGGGAGTGAATTCTTCAGAGCGGCTTGGAAGATCATAGGGACAAACATCACTGAAGTTATTTTGAAGTTCTTTGAGACTGGAAAATTTCTGACTTAACTGAATGCTACTCTGATCTCTCTAATTCCTAAGGTTGAAGTACCACAGGAAGCATAACACTTCAAACCAATTTCTTGTTGCAATGTGATATACTAAAGCATATCCAAGATGATTAGTAAAAGATTAAGTGTAATCAAAAGTTATTGTGGCAGCAAACCAGGCTGCATTTTTGGAGGGAAGATCTTTGGTGCATGTGTTGATATGCCATGATTTGCTCAGACACTATAGCATACAAACTACACCTATGTGTCTTATGAAGATATATCTAAGGAAGGCATATGGTATGATAAGATGGAATTTATATAAGAGGCTTTGAATGGATTTGGATTTCCTCCTAGCTACATTATCTAGCTCGTAATGACTTGTATATCTTTCACAAGATTTTATGTCAAGGTGAATGGAGTAGGGTATGAGTATTTTGAGGGAAACAAAGGTATAAGACAAGGGGATCTCATGTACCCGTTGTTATTTATGTTGGTCATGGAGTACCTGACAACAATACTAAAGAGTATGAGTAGCTTACCCACTTTCAAGTTTTATCCAATGTGCAAAAAGGCCAAACTGACTCATCTGATATTTGCTGATGATTTAATGATTTTCTGTAAAGGAGACATTACGTCAGTAACTAGAGTGAGGAAAGCACTTCAACATTTTAGTGAGGTAACTGGACTGGAGGCAAATCTGGACAGGTCTAACCTATTTGTGGCAGGTGTAGGTGAGGAACTAAAGAAGCAGCTACTTGATATAACAGAGTTCTCCCTAGGATCTTTGCCTATAAGAAACTTGGTTGTCGCTGCCCTCAAAGAAGTAGAGCAAAATGGAGTGTTACCAACTGGTTGAAAAGATCACAAGCAGGATAAAATTTGGCTACTTAAGAACATTATCTTATGCAGGGAGATTACAGATCATTACTGCAATATTATTCTCTCTATACAACTTTTGGGAAGCAGTTTTCATACTTCCACAGAATGTTCTAAAGGAAGTTGATAAATAATGCAGAGATTACTTATAGGGGAGTAAGGAGTATGGGAGGAAGATTTCTCTAGTCTCTTGGGATAAAGTCTGTGTCCCAAAGAGTTATGGAGGTTCGAATATTAAAAACTGTGCTAAGTGGAATGTAGCCTCAGTGGGAAAAGTGATATGGCAGCTGGCCAGGAAACAAGCCACTTTATGGATTAGATGGGTGCATGGCTTATATATGAAAGATAGTCAAGATTCCTGGAGTCACAAATAACCCCAAGATAATAATTGGTATTGGAGGAAATTAAATTCCCTTAAAGCAGAGATGACTCATTGGTACCATAATGGTAGATATTGGTTGACACCTAATGGAAAATACTCAGTATCAAGTAGCTGTCAAGCATTACTGAATAATGTACAACGATGGAAGGAGGCAGACCTGATATGGAGCTCATTGATGCTGCCTAGGCTCAGGTTCCTTTTGTGGTTAGCTAGTCAGAAAAGACTACTAACGAAGGAAAAGTTGACAGATTGCAGATGCAACTAGACTCCACATTGTGTGAATTATGTGATGATCTGCAGAAAGTAACCCAAAGACATTTGTTCTATGAATGTGGATGGGCGACAAAACTGAGGGACAAGATGAAAACATGGTCAGGCGTCAAGATACAAGGGAAATAAGTGTTTGTAGTCAATACGGTGGATCAAAAGACGACATTGGAGACAATTCAAAAAAGAGATAACATCAGCAATTCTTGGAGCCGAGATATATCATGTATGGAAAGCTAGAAACTGAAAACATTTCAAGGCGATAATTGTAAATATAGAGGCTACGATCACACAGATACAAAAGGAACTTCAGGAAAGGATAGAACTTAGTAAAAGCTCCAAAAGAGCACGTAGGTGTAGTTTTTTACTGCAAAAATTTTGTACGTATTCGTTTTGGTTTTTGAGGATGGAAGAGATTACACTTCAAGGTCAGAGGTTGTAGTAACTCTAGTGCTCTTTAGGTGCATTATTTGTAATTAATGGTAATATTTCTCAGTTATTACCAAAAAAAATATATGTTAAAGTTTAGTGTCTTGAGTTGTCTAATTAAGCCAGCAAAACACCATTAGGATACTAAAATATCAGGCTTAGCTTTAACATCTTGCTTGAGTAACGAAGCTCAAAAGAATCTAGGGTGTTTGAAATTCATTTCTTTTTGTTCTAAAATACGATAACTGGGGAGAAACTAAGAAAATTAGCGAAAATGGTGTTTGAAATTCCAAAATATTAAAAAAAAAAAAAAGGGAACTTGAGAGAGATATGGATTATATTCAAGAAAAAGGTTAAGTAATTATTTAGAAAGCCAAATTTGAACTTTGAAGAATATATATATATATATATATATATATATATATATTTATGTGTGTGTTTACCTATATTTGTTTCTATTTTCAGGAAAGTCTTGTCTTCATGATTTGAAATTTGTACACGACACTATTTTGCGCTTGGCACTTCCATTAATTTCTTGTTTCAGTTAATTAAGGTTATTGACAATATTAGCCCATAAACTTCCATAAACTTGTTTAGCATTGAGTAGTAGTATGTTATCTATAACGCTAACAACGATTTGTATCAAAGAGAGCTCAAGAAATAATAAAGAAGAAAAATAACAGATAAGAAATAAATTGGATTCCAAATATTCAGTGCCTTCTATGTCAAATGGCAACATACAAATATAGAAAATTGATAGAAAGGACAGTTGTCGATAGCTGGTGCCAAGGCTAACAACTAATGGTACTAAAAGACACAATCCTTGTTTTACTAGCTAGCTACTCCTAGGACTGGTAATTAAGTGACTTAGGGACTAAAGTGTCACTCCTCTAAAGTAATATAATATTATCTCATTAGGTCCTTAAGTAGATAGTCACGAGTGAATTCGTGACATTCCATCCTCTTTATGCTCTATCTTCCACATTACTGATCAAAATCTGGGAATTGGGATGTGAGGAAGGTGTAGTCTTCCCATGTAGCCTCCTCCTTGGGAAGGTTTGACCATTGAACCAGTACCTAGGTAGCAACTTTGTTATCTCTTTTCACAATTCGGTGGTCTAAGATTGCTACTGGTTCAGTCATGATTTGGCCATCATCAGTGCAGATTGGTGGCTCCTTTGATGGTTGTACATGATTTCTCACTGCTTTCTTCAACTGAGATACATGAAAAACTGGGTGAATCTTTGATCCTACTGGAATCTTGAGCTCATAAGCGACCTTGCCAATTTTGCGGAGCATCTCAAAAGGCCCATAGAACTTAGCCGCCAACTTCAAATTCTGGCGGATGGCCACTGATGATTGACGATATGGTTGTAATTTAAAAAATACCATATCACCAACTTCGAAATTCCTATAACATCTCTTGGAGTCAGCGTACTGTTTCATCTGATTCTGTGCCCTGGTCAAAATGTCCCTGAGAATCTTGTTGAGCAGTTGTCTTTCTCTCAAGACTTGGTCTACCGACTCCAACCGTGTCTGTGCTACTAGATCAAAAGAATGTTGGGGAGGGTCAAAGCCATAAAGATCCTTGAATGGTGTCATTCCTATTGCCGAGTGATAATTTGTGTTGTACCAAAATTCTGCCATGGGTAGCCATTTGCTCCAATCTCGTGGTTTGTGGCCTGTCATGCACCTCAAATATGTTTTCACACATTGATTCAACCTTTTCGATTGGCCATCAGTTTGTGGTTGATAAGCTGAGCTCAAACACTGCTCCAGTTGAATCCCTTTGTGAAGTTCTTTCCAAAACAAGCTAGTAAAGATGGGTCCTATCTGAAAGGACAGAACTTGGAATCCCATGTAATTTGTAAATGTTGTCCAAGAATAATTGAGCTATTTGTGGTGCATGGTAAGGATGTGTCAGGGCAAATAAGTGAGCATACTTAGTGTACCTGTCTATGACTACTAAGATTGAATCCTTCCCATGTGACTTAGGTAGGCCTTCGATGAAGTCCATGGTAAGGTGTTCCCAAGCCTTCGAGGGTATTGATAATGGTTGTAAAAGCCCTGGATACGACACATGTTCCCCCTTGCTTCTTTGGCATATCATACAATTTTGTACTACTTCCTTCACGTCTTTACCTAGGGTAGGCCAAAAGAAAATGAGCCTCACTCTTTTTTGTGTTGTTGTAATCCCAGAATGCCTTCCCCATGGTGTGGCATGTAGTTTCTCAATGATGGACTTCCTTAAACCCTTGATGTTGCCCACCCAAATTAAATCCTTGAACTTGATGATCCCTTTTTGAAATGTTATCTTTGGAATTGCACTTGCATCTAAATTCAATGATGTCGTGTGCTTCAACATCTTCCTCATAACTTTCTAGTACTTCTTGAACCCATTTGGGCTGCACTACAGTAAGACCATTGCATTCCTCCATAAACTTTTGCTTCCTTGACATGGCATCAACCACTACATTATTAGCTCCCTTCCTGTAATGGATCTCATAACTCAAACCCATTAGTTTGGAAATCCCTTTATGTTGTAAAGATGAGGTTATTCTCTGAACCTTTAGAAATTTTAAGCTGAAATGGTCTGTCCTAATGATAAAGTGATTGGGTTGGAGGTAATGCCTCCACTTCTCCACAACTAGCAATAAGGCCAAGAACTCATTTTCATAAGTTGAACGACCCAAATGTCTTGGATTGAGCCCTTGACTGATGAAAGCAATCGCTTTATGGTTTTGCATCAATATTGCTCCTAATCTCGTACCACTCACATCCACCTCTACAACAAAGGGAATGGGTGAAATATGGTAATGCCAAAAGTGGGGCATGCACCATTGCATTCTTCAACTCATCAAATGCAACAGTAGCATTTTCATTCCATGAAAAGGCTCCCTTTTTGAGTAAATCTGTAAAAGGGCTTACTAATTGCTGCAAAGTTTTTAATAAACCTGCGATAATACCTAGTTAGTCCAAGAAAACCTCGCAATCCCTTAATATTAACTGGACGAGGCCAATTAATCATTTCCTCAATTTTTGTTGGACCAGTGCTCACGCCTTGGCCCGAAATAATATGGCCCAAATATTCAATTTGGACCTCCCCAAAAGTGCCTTTGGACTGCTTTGCAAATAATTGGTTCTTTTTAAGTACCTCAAATACTAGTCGCAAGTGTTTAACATGATCCTCCAGAGCCACATTGTAGACGAGGATATCGTCAGAAAATACTAGGACAAATTTCCTGAGATAGAAACTGAAAATCTTGTGCATGAGTGCTTGAAAGGTTTCCGGGGCATTGGTTAACCCGAAAGGCATTACTCGAAATTCCCAAAGTCCGTGATGAGTTTTGAATTTCGTTTTGTATTCATCCCCTTGTCTCATACAAATCTGATGATACCCTAAGCGTAAATCTATTTTTGAGAAAAACTGAGCTCCAAGTAGTTCATCAAGCAGATCTTCCACCACAAGGATACGGTATTTATTCTTTACCGTTAAATCGTTCAACCTTCGATAGTCCACGCAAAATCGCCAAGTTGAATCATTCTTTTTAACAAGGATGACTGGTGATGCAAAATGGGACGTACTGGTTGTCACAATTTGGGCTTCAAGCATTTCCCTTACAATTTTTCAATTGTATTCTTCTGTTCATAAGAATAGCGGTAAGGTCGTTGGTTCACTGGCTTCGACCCTGGCAATAATTCAATGGCGTGATCACACCCTCGGCTTGGGGGAGGTCCTCTCAGTTCTTGAAAAATCTCTGTAAATTGTTCTATGAGCTTTTGAACGGGGCCCTCACTTAGCTGTCTTTATCGTCCTCCGTCCAAGCCTAACAAGTGGGCTGATAAGCAGCCCTGGACCATTCGTAGTAGCTTGGAAATGGATCTTGCATACCCTTCGGCCAATAGATCTTCTGTATCACTACCCATTATAGTAATGAGTCTGTGATCCTTAAAAAATGAGATACTACGGGGTCCTGTATGTATCATAATTGGTGTTACAAAATCCACCCAATCCATTCCCAGTATGATGTCACTCCCCCATGCCTTAAGCAACACCATGTTGAAGGTGAAAGATTCGGCTCCGATGGTCCAAGTAAATTCTGGGCAATTGTAGCTGCAGGCATCAATTGCCCGTTTGCTACCCTCACCTCCATAACCTTGTGAAGTGGTTCTATTGTTAACCCAAATTGCTTCACAATCTTGGGGTCAACGAAACTATGAGTAGCCCTACTGTCAATTAGTATGGACACCTTATGTTTCTTGACCCACCCTTGAATTCGGATTGTGGTGGTTGTATGTGACAAGCCCATTAGCATAGTCAACATCAATTCTCCCCCTTCCTTTGTTCCACCTAAAGCCTCTTCAAACACCTCTTCTTCCTCTTTTCCTTCTACTAGAGCTTCAATCCCCTCCATAGCATTTAGAGTTCGTGGTTTGCACTGATGTCCAGGGAAGTAGTGATCATGACATTTATAACACAATTTACGTTCTCTCAAAGACTCAATGGTGGGGTTCTTTTGGGCTATCTGTTTTGTATGGCTAGTGGTGGGGTTGGGCTTGGGATTTGTAGAGGTTGGCCCTTGACTAGTAGTGGGGAAATGGGGCCTTGGGCTAGAAGAGTAGTAACTGGATTTTTGAAAGGGCTTTGGGTTGTGGTCTTTGGCATGTGCATTCAGGGATTGTTCATACAATTTGGTTGTGGCATAAGCAGATAAAAGTGATTAGGGGTTAGCCTCCTTCACCATTGGGCCTAACTCTGCAGTCAATCCACCAATAAAACAAGTAATGAAATAAGACTCATCTAAATGTGGCCTAGCTAGCAAAACTGGCCCTCTCAGCTCCTCAAAACGGTGTTGATAGCTATCAACATCTGATACTTGTTGAAGCCTATTGAATTCAATAACCACACCCAATGGTTGGGCCTGGCCATATCTGAGGCAAATGTCTGCACAAAATAGGGCCCAAGAGATGTGTCCCCCATTATCTATCAAATAGGAATCGAACGAGTGGTCAATCTGGTCCCTAATATTGATGGCCACATACGTCATTTTTCCCTCTTCTGGAACCTTGTACAATGCAAAAAAATTATCACACCTTCTAATCCACCCTCGAGGATTAATGCCATCGAAATCAGGAAAGGCTAGTTTAGCTTTAGACATATAGTTGGGCTGGGTGGTAGAGGGGTATGAATTGAGGTATGGAGAAAAATGGGTGGTTGGAATAGGCTGAGTAAAGTGACTGTTGAAGTAATATTCTGCAGGTATGGGCTGGGAATAATGGGCTTGTGAGTGGTGTCCTGGGGGTAGGGGTTGTGGTTGCATGTGTTCCAAGGTGGTATAAATTGGTACATTAGAAGAGGTGGTGGGGGGTACGCGTACAACGTATGAGAGAACAACGGGTTCATCAACCCCAAAGACATTGTTTCATTCAGGGATGAGGGTAGTGAAGTGCGAGATATAGGTACTGTGGCGGGTGGAAGGGGTAAAATCTGACTGGGACCTGAGGATACCGGTGTTATGGGAGTTGCCGGTGTTGAACCTGAACGGAGACCCCCATTCACAGATGACTGGTGGCTCTCTACCGGTGATACTCCTAAAGTTTCCAAATAGGACCTTCCTGAGTTGCGAGTATCTTCCCACCGGCCAAGCTCTGTCATCATTGTATCCATCCTTCTTTGTGTTTCATCATACCTCTTCTGCATGTCCTCAATAGATTATAGTCTCCGGTTGGATGCTTCCGTGAAGGTTTACATCTGAAATTCCAGATTGGAGGAACCTCCGGTGCCGTCGCCGGTGCGTTGTTTATCTACCATCAGTACCCAGATTACTGCTCTGATACCAAATATAACGCTAACAACGATTTGGATCGAAGAGAGTTCAAGAAATAATAAAGAAGAAAAATAACAGATAAGAAATAAATTGGATTTCAAATATTCAGTGCCTTCTTTGTCAAATGGCAGCATACAAATATAGGAAATTGATAGAAAGGACAGATGTCGATAGCTGGTCCCAAGGCTAACAACTAATAGTACTAATGGACACATGTCCTTGATTTACTAGCTAGCTACTCCTAGGACTGAAATATTAATTAAGTGACTTAGGGACTAAAGTGTCACTCCTCTAAAGTAATCTAATATTATCTCATTAGGCCTTAAGTAGATAGTCACGAGTGAATTCGTGACATTATCAGAGGCAGATCCAGAATTTAAACTTTATGGATTTAACTTTTAAGATTTTTAACATTGAACCCATTATATTTTAAAGTTATGGCTTCGTATCTAGAATTTTGCCAAATTGATTGAATCTTATGTACGATGTAAACTCCATCAGATACATATCGATTTCTTTATGATGGATCAAGAATACAGAAATTTGTATTCCGTGTCGAAAGTTATGAGTTCAATTAAACTCGCATCTACCAAGTTGCATCCGCCCCTGTATGTTATAGAACTCAACTATCAGTACGTAATACGGATTGATACGAGTGTGTAAGCATTCCCTACAAATAAATACAACTATTTGTTAGGTGTATTTTTAAAAAGTTTAACTAATATCTATCAACGAGGTAAGGTAATTTGTTAGGGCAACACGTACAATTAAATCGAGAAAGAAAGAAAGAAGGAAATTCGTTTGTTTAATTCGAGAAAAATGTCTGCTTTACACACTTGTGGGAAATTGAGATAATGGAAAATAGTTCCTTTCTCTCTAATATTTGTTTGATTTTACTTTTCACAAAACCAATCGTAAGTATGGTCATATACATAAGATATTTAACTTGTTTTGATCTCAACTACTTTCCCATACTACCATTCTTGACACTCAAGTTGTCAGCCATACCTACCAATCTTACTCCATACTCCTTCAAAATATTCTTCATTCAGTTTGTGCTATAATTTCCCCTTTTTTCAGCACTAGCTTTGCTCTTCAATTTGTTCATTTGAGACATAAGAAGAGACGAAGATCATTGTAAGTTGTAACCCATAATTTTTTCCATTGTTATTGTTATTTATTAGACTTTTAATTCATAGATTATACATATTAGGCGAAACTAGTAGACAAAAAGTGATCTGATTATATATATATAGATCAAATATATAAATTTTAAATGCAGTCGCGAGGGTTGACTTGAGTTTGTTGGATGTATGCCGGAGACTTAGCTAGCGTTTGGCCATAGATTCCCAAATTTGTTTTGAAAAATCTGATTTGGGTGAAGTTTGGTTTGAAGATGAAAATGTGTTTGGACATATGTTTTCAAAACATATTTCCCAACTTTATTTTAGAAAAATATGTATATAATTCCAAGTTTTGGGATTTTGACCCAAAATCAACAATTGAGGTGATTTTAGAATTTAAAGTTTGAGATTTGGGATTTTCCCAAAATGTGGGCAAAATTTATGGCCAAACATGAATTTACCAAATAAATTCCAAATTTATTTTGCAAAACTCATGGCCAAACGGGTCATTAATATCGACTCCTTCCTTAGTTAGAGCTCCTTGCTAGCTAAAGAAATTCTGAACGTCTATAATGAAATTCTTTATTTTGTTACTTTAGTAAGTTATAACCCAAATATCGAATTTGATAGGGTTTGAAAGAAAACTAATTTTTTATATTTTATATTTAACAAGTTGAGTTGAATAGTAACGTGCCAAAATGAAATAACATAACTTAAGCACCAAGATTGCAAATTTCAGCCACATGAGAATACTCCTAATATATCTTAATTCCGAGAGCAAAAAAACCCATATTTAAAAAAAAAAATACATATCTTTTGGTAATAATGAAAAAAATATTTATAGTCCACTCTACAGTAATTATTGAAGAATGAAGAAAGAATAGAAAACGACAAAACACCCACATGCCCTGATGACTGATTCTTGTATTGGAGTGTGATTGGTTGCTCTAAATTTTAACCACCGTTTCTCATTCATTGCTTTGTTTCTTCGTTCAGTTCATATTACAGACTCCACCTACACAACTTCCACTCTCCTTCAGAAGTTCCTGGAGAGGACGATACTGTGGAAAAATAATTAAAAAAAATAAAAATAAAAATATTGACCCAGAAAAAAAAGATTTTTTTTTCCAAGAAAATATTTTGATGGGGTTCAAATCTTGGTTGTTCCTTATATTGGTTCTTGTTGTTGGGGTTCCAATATCATCATCTGTCCCCTTTATTGTACTCCATGGTATTAATTATTCTTGTTCCTCAACTTTTTTTTACTGTTAATATTACCTTTTTCATATAAATATTTGATTATTTGTTGGTTTTGTGTGGATTAATAACTAAACATAATTGTTGGCGGTCGTAGGAATTGGAGATCAGTGTTCACACAATGGAGTCAAACGTTTCACTGAGGAGCTAAGTAAATGGTCCAAATCTGAAGGATATTGCTTGTAATATATTCTTCTCTCTTTTTGTATTTATTTGAAATTGTTTTTCGGAGCTGTACTTAGTATGACCATATGATATAATAATCTTATTTGGCATGTAGCAAATTTCTGCTATTACTCTGTATAAGACTGCAAAATTGCTCCTTTTAATCTTGTCTCTTTTATATTAAAGTGTCATGAAGCTTAAGATGTTAATTTGACTTCATAAAATAAGGTAATATCTCTTTGGAAAAGATGTTTATTTGACTTTTGTATTATACTGATCTTAGTGGAAAAACAATACTAGGACAACGGTTGAAGTTAGTTTGTTAAAGAAAATTTATTATCAAAGTATAAAATTTGAATCGTTAAATGAATTTTGAATTATTGAAAGTGGTGGAGTTTGTATAGAGTTAATCAAATGGTGTCACATATTTTGGGACATTCCAAAATGGAAAGAGGGTCTTATAAATTGGGTCTGAGGATAATCTTATTTGGCGTGTGGCACATTTCTGCTAACGCTGTATCTGTATGCAAAACTGCTTCATCTGAAATAAAATGTGTTTTGTTTGATTGACAACGAAGGTTGAAAAGTTAATTCGACATATGTAGTATGTTAGTCGTAGTGGAACAAAATACTAAATTGATGATTGCAAGTTTCATAGAGCATTTATCACATCAAAATTGTATTTTGAATAGTTAAATGAATTTGAACTCTTGAAAATTGTGAAGCATCTTTAGAATGGTGTCAAACATTTTTCAATATACCACATCCACATGGGAAGAGTTTCATATAAGTTGTAGTTCCTTTTTCCTTGATAAAAAAAGTTGTAGTTCCTTTTCCTTTTCTTGAAGTAATGTTATTGCTGATTAGTCTTTAGTTAGTTGTTTTAGTGTTTGGTTGATACAGCTTAAGCATTTTGATAATGATTACTATATTCCTCTGATTATTTAAAAAAGCCTTTTGATAAGCTACTAGCTTAGAAAAGCAACTTATACAATGAAGTCGAGAATAAATGGTGAATGCGCACTCTATTTATCACAAGTTGTGTCATGGGCTAGCTTGTAATAGACTGACATTCATCACTTTTAGCTAGCCGTTATTATTCTGAAGCAGAAGAGTTTATGCGTCAATATCAGAGTTGGAGTCAATTGTGGAGAATGGTTGTTCTTTTAAATCATGCTCAATTGATTACTTAATCTTCACTTATCGAAAAAGATTGATGCATGAATAAAGCTGCATGATAATCAGCAAAGTGGATTGAAAATTTCTTCAAAGACATCTCAAATGCTCCACCCACCCCCCTCCGCACACCAGAAGAAAATAAAACAAAAAAGATTTCTGATGTCTCCTAGTTTTTATGTGGTTGTTTCAATATCATTAGTAGAAATTGTTTTGTTTGCCCTTGAAGCCATAGTTGAAATAGGTCTGAAAAAAGGTATTATGCCACCATGTCTTGTTATCTGTCAATAGAGAGTTTACCAATTAGTATGGCTGGGGTTCGGGATTTTGCATTTTGAATTGTACTTGCTGAATCCAATCTATTTCCGACAGTCTTACTTATATGATTCTGTTCTATGGTCCAAGTCCTACAAAATCATCAGCGTTTTGTTCTCCACATATGGTTATGTAACTTATATTGTTTAGTAATTGCACTCTCTTTGAACTTTCCCCTCGTAGGGAAATCGGAAATGGATCATGGGACTCTTGGTTTATGACTTTAGAGGATCAGGTAATGACATTGCATTATAATTTAAATGCTAGTCGTCTTGGGCAATGAAATCTTGAGAACCTAGTTCTGATCTGTTCTTTTTCGTTGGCAGGCTGATGTTGTGTGTAGCAAGGTGATGGAGCTCTGTCACTTAGTGGATTTTATTGTGGATAATCTCTCGTGTTTGTTTTACTCACTGGCGAAACAAATTTTTGAGTACAGGTGAAGGAAATGAAAGAACTCCAAGATGGTTACAACATAGTTGGTCTCTCCCAGGTTATTTCAAGAAACTAGATCTTCTAAATTTGCATACTACTTTTATGAGTGTACTTTCCATCACTTAGTATCGTATTTGTGTGTCAATATGATCCTTAACTAATTCCACTTGGATTTATTTATAATCCATATAATCTGTTGGTGACCAGTATGATCCTTGAACTAAGTCTGCAATGACCAAACTGGCCTAACTCATACCAAACATCCAAAACTAATAGTGTTTGGGTTATGCAAGACACATGATATCACAACAATATTATTCGCTTGGAAAGTATACGCTTATTTTGTGATGTAATGTTTTGGATTCAATTGATTTGAGGTTGCATGGACTGCATATTCACTGCTCATCTGCTTATGATGCAGGGTAATCTAATAGGCCGAGCTGTTGTTGAATTTTGTGGGGGAGGACCACAGGTAGGAAAAAACCTTAAAGCAGGCTTTTAGCTTTCTGCATATAATTCCGATTTACTTCTGATTTTATTTGCTTAAGTCAAATCAGATCTTTCGTAGTCTAGTCGTTCCGTGTAAACTATGATTGGCCGCTCTATAGATCAGTCTGGGACTGGTTACAATTATCTTATTTGCAGTGAGCTCTCCCATTATTCACTAGGACAATGGAACATTGAAACTAGAAGATTACTGTGGGAATGAAGACTCTTTGGCTCACTTGTCAAATATAATAGTGTTCCTTTAAAATAAAAATCGTATGCTCAACGTTCTTTTTCTTTATCTCCTACAGAATGTCAGTTCTCCAGTTCCAGTCTCTAATTTCCAGTCCTAGCAAGGTCGTTGGTGGATTGTCAGAGTTATATCTCTTCACCTTGTCCTCATTCCCTTAAAACAATAGCCTATGTATTAATGCAATACTCTTCACCATCAGTAGAATTCATTCTTCCGAATTTATGGGCTTACCATCAGCAGCGGAAATAAATTTTTAGGTCTTTACCTGACGGCTGACGAGCTTCATTAGTATTTGTGCTTCCGGAGAATAGTCTGTCACATATATTGATCGGAATTGCTGCTTAACCGACAACGTGTTTTTCTGCTTGTTTTGGTAGCTTGAAACGACAGATAAGTGGTGACTATGAGACGGCCTTGCTACTGAGCTTCTTGTCTTCCATCTTTCTTTATTGTGGGGTCCGCCCAACAAGAACAGGAGCGCTTCCTCTTTCTTTTTCTTTGCAAAAACTACATCCAGTCTTTCCTGCAATACTCATCAATCTGTAGTATTTGAAGAAAAGACAATATTCCCTAATTAGTGTGATGGGAACACAATGAAAAATGAAGAAAAACCAAAAAGATGACGAGGAAAAGAAGTACTTCATCTCCCTCTTTACAGTAATTGGAGGAACGGAGTGATATATTGTATTGACTGCCTAAAAGGATGACGGGTTAAAACGTGCTGCTTCCCAACCTTGTAATCTGCATTGTTTATAGTGAACGAAGAAATCTTTAACTTTTCAGTTCTCCAAAGAAGGAAAATAGAGCAAGTCCAGGAAAGAAATCATTGAAGTTCTTAGTGTTTCACGTGGATTTTCTTTACATTATTGATTCCACATGTTAAGTTGTCATCTGTCTAAGCCTTATGTTTGCACTTTGGTGTACTCGAGAAATTTCAATAATAAGCATTAGTGCTTGTTCCCATGACAGGTTAAGAATTTTATTTCCTTAGGCGGACCTCATGCTGGCACTGCTTCAGTTCCTCTCTGTGGTGTAAGTTTTATACCATTATCTGCTATTTATCCTTCTATAAGACACATTTTCTTGGTAGTTTCTGATAGCTGGTTTATGTATGGATTCTTCTTACTGTTGCTGGCATTGATTTATCAATTTTTTATCACCAAATCTTGTAAGTACTCCTTGGCTTGTTTTCGCATTGTTCTTAATCTCATATTCATTTGCAGTCTGGCATTTTTTGCATTATTGCTGATAGTCTAATAAAGTCAGAGATATACTCTGCATTCGTCCAGGTATTATGAAGTTCTGATTCTGTTTTATTTACAAAGGAATGTTTGGCATGCTTCCTTGGAATGATAATGTTTAAATTGCAGGCTCACTTGGCCCCTAGCGGGTATCTCAAGCTTCCAAATGTAAGTGGCATATTATTGCATTTCGCATTACATAATGTCCTAATGTGCTGTGCAAACAATCCTGTGACAATTTTTATTGGCTTCACAACTTGCTTCTTCTCTGCATATTGGTGGGAATGGAATGTAAAATCAATTTCACAACTTTGGATCTTCTCTGCATTTTGATGGAAGTGGACTACGTAAACTCAAATTTTAAATTTGCAAAAAGTCTTATGGCACTAAAAAGTGGTGGTATGTAAGTTCTTTGAAGAATAGAGAGAAGTTGACTGCATCCATTGTGGTTGGATTGGACTGAAATGGGGACACGGGGAAGGTAGGATCTTGGTATTGTCAGAAGGAGAAAGAGGATAGATAAGATTCCCGTGCTTTTCTATGATCTTGGTTGTACCTTGTGTGTAAGATTGATGAAGCAAAAACAAGGGGAAGGAATTTTAGATCCAACCGTTAACTATTTCTTATTTGCTTTATTTTGTAATTTCCATTTTATTTAAGATGTACTTTTCTTCTGAATTCGAAATCAAAGTATAGTGCAGCTGGATGTTGAAAAAAATGCTAAAAGAAGGTGATGGTTGTGGGTGCGCCATGAAAATGTAAAGTTCCGCGTGATGAAAATATGGTGTATCAAAAGTAAATTTAATCTCCTTTTCCTTCTTTTGGAAGTTTGAAATTTCCAACGATTGTTTTCTCCTGAATGAGTTGTTTTGGTTCTGGGGGGGTGTGGCGAAGCAAAATTAGTTACCAATCTTTCAGTTTTGGAAGCTTAACTTGTATCTCTCTCTCCACAGAATATTGTTGGGTACATGAAAGCCTGTCATTTTCTCCCAAAGCTCAACAATGAAATCCCTAGTCACAGAAATTCCACCTATAAGAAACGGTTCAGCAGCTTGGAGAATCTTGTCCTTATCATGGTTTGTCAATCCTGCAATTACATTCTCTTTTTGTTTCTTTGTTTCAGTTTGTGTCAAATGACCGCAGTGGTGACATCACACTCTTCTTTCCCGTGTTTTTTTTTCTTTCTTATTCACAGTTTGAACATGACACTGTTCTGATACCAAGGGAGACTTCTTGGTTTGGATATTATCCAGATGGAGTCTTTGAACCTATTTTGCCACCACAGAAGGTATGCTGACAAATTTTTGGTTAAGAGAATTGTCCAGTTTATATTATTATTTACTGTTGTTACAGTAACTGGTGGGAAGTGAGAATATACTGTGTTTGTTGTTGTTGTTGTTGTTATAGTAACTGTTACAGTAAACAAGAAACACCCTCTCAATATTTCTTTTGCATATGTATGATACCTAAAATGAACCCACATTGGTGCATTGCATTTCTGCTCTGCAAATATACTTGGTTTTGGGAAAAGACAATACAACCATATTTTCCTTGTCGGCAAATGGTTTTTCATTAGTTCTGTTTTGGCTGTATTTTTACATGCTTCAGAGAAAAATAGTAAGAGCGCACCCACATACACCTAAGCTAAGTTGCACGGACTCTTCGATTTTGGTGCCGTCCGTGTCCGAATACGGGACGAATACGGATAGGAGACGGGATACGTCCCGGATACGGTCAATTGACTTGGGACACTTTCACCGGAGTCCATTGACAAATTTGGTAGAAAATTTGAGATTTTGATTTCTCAAAATAAAAAATAAAACAGATTTAGAACAATGAAAGAATAATGTCCATCTTGGACAATATTCATATAAGTTTTTCACAAAATATCTCTCAAAATCTTTAATATTTTTATCTCTATTTTTATTAGCCGAATCCCCGGACCCGTATCCATATCCAGATCCGCACCCCGAATCTTAAAATTTAGATTTTGCCGAATCCGATACTCGGATCCGTCCCCGTATCGGGTACCCGCACCCGAGTCCGAGCAACTTAGCACCTAAGTCAAAGAAAATAGATGGATTGGTTTAAATATTCAGATGATGGCAACATCTCTACTTGTGCACTACACCTTCACTACCTTGCTTCTTGCGATTCTCTCAAGTCTTGACATAAATACTCTATCACCTGCTCTCCTCCTTTGCCAAACCAAGACCACTCTTTCGCCCAATGATCAATTTCTTCATGCCGTTGTTCTCCCTCATCCTTTTCTTTTCCTCTGTTATCTTTCAAAGTACCCAGAATACTGCATATACCATAATTTAACTTTGCTTGCATGTACTAATTTGTTGGATTGCATCTGTAACCATTGAGATTCAGATACGACGTATTGTGGTGTTTCTGAACGGACTATAAATAGGTAGAAAGAACCTTACTATGTAGAGGTCATATTTGCTACCTTTTCTTTTCTACCTATCATTTATGCCAAAACAAGAGGGCAATTAAATTGTAGTCTACGATTGCCACCAAGATGTAATGCCATTGCTAAGTGAAAGCCACAAAAAGTTACATAGGATTGGGTTCTGTGTAATTAGGCGGAGTTGAATCAAGCCAAGTTTAAGATCTAGTTAATCTTGACTCAACCTGAATGTATTATAAACGGCTTTGATTTTGAGCTTCAGTTTCAGGCCAGCAAAAACTAAATTTTGTTTTTCTACTTTTGCACCTAAAGTTTACCCTATTGAAGTTATTGCCTTATCTTTTGGCAGACTCAGCTCTACGCTGAGGATTGGATTGGTTTGAAAACCTTGGACAATGCTGGGAAGGTGAAATATGTCAAAGTAGCTGGGAATCATCTTCAAATTTCTTCCGGTGATATGAGAGAGCATGTTGTTCCATACTTAGCAGAGAATGCATCAACCGACTGGAGCTCTTCAAATGCGGAGACTGTGGCAACGAATGATTTGCAAGACGAGTCATCAATCATTTTTACATTTGAAGGTTCCTCTTCTTATAATTGGCCTGCACCTGTCAAGAGCTTTTTTGCGGATCTACTTGGTTTGACCATAGATGAATCAGTCCCTTAACCCTTGATTTGGTTATTTGATTGTTGGATGATTACACGATATACAACTACATTGAAATATAACATGGCTTTGATTGTAAGCTCTATGTTATCTTGTATGTACATGTATGTGAAATGTGATATACTACTAATATCAGATAGCATTACTAGCAACTGTGTTGCCTTTGTTACATTTGTGTGAGTTTGTTTTCCTCCCACCCTCTTTTGTTAGACAAGGGAAGGTGTTTCTTCTGTGCCCATGCATCAGTGGCGGACCCAAGATTTTGTGCAAGCGGGTTCAATCTTAGAAGTTTATAACTTTAGTCGTAAAATAGTAGTTGTCAAGTCGGTTCAAATAAAATATTTATACAAAATTTATGCTACTTTAATCGTAATTTATACATATACACAATATTATTTTTTGGTGAAGTGGGTTCAACTACCACGTGCGTCCGCCACTGCCATGCATGCAGTTCTAGGCATATACTATGTTCCAGAGCCTTTAGTCTAGTTGCAGATCTAGAAGCTACTATATATAGATAGTTCTCGATTTCTATATCCTGCCTGCGAATCGAAGCTCTTATCTCTCTAGCTCATGAATAAACCACCCGCCGGAAAGGAATAGCCGGAATAGAATGAAGGAATGATTCAATCTTCCATCCTTTCAGAGCCGATGCCTCCTTTTGATACAGTTATACTTAAGTAAAAAGTGTTAATGACGGGTTTAACTTTTATACATCAATACTGTAATTTTACACTATCAGGTCACTTTCAAGGTAACAAAAGATATCTAGCCATTATTACGAGAAACTTGAAAAATAAGATACGTTATATAGTGGATATATATATATATATATATATATATATTTCCGATTATTATTTTGAAAGCTGTTATACAGTGTCATTTTCTCTATAAAAATTACACCATGTCACATTATTCAAAGAAGTCTTGTTTGCTCATTGACAATTTTATTTTTAACAATTTCGAAAATATTTCTACGTCCAATAAACGATCCCAATATCAAAAACTAATACAACTCAACCTGGCCAATCTCTTAGATCTTTGATACGTCGGTATTAGGAATTAAGATGATTACTTTTACGCAGGGATTACGCTCATAACTCATAATTCAAGAAGATATATATTAAATTAAATTCATTATAAACGTGAAATTCTTTAGAAAATCATATATCATATATTGGGCTACAAAATCTTACATCGACTGCTGATAGCCGTTACAAATATTGAGTATAATTTTTTTTAATTAATTTCTTTTTTAGGTGGAAGTGGGGACGTGAACAATGGAGGAGCAAAGGTTCTTAGCTGGAAGTAGAATCTTGCACATAAGTAAAGTAGCCATTTTCATAATAAATAAATTTAAACAAATATTTGTGTTTGAAAAACAATAACAACATACCCAGTATATTTTCACGTTGTGGGCTCTGGGGAGGGTCAGGGGCGGATCTAGGATTTGAAGGTGACGAGTGCCAGTGGCAAAAGCTAGAAATATTTTCAAGGGTGTTCAAACTTGGAAAAAAAAATTCCTAACAAAGGTTGTTCAATATATATTTTTTATACATCTAAAATCAATATTTTACCTATATACACAGTGCAATTCTTCGTGAAATTTTGGTGAAGGGTGGTCAGTTGACCACCCTTTACATAAGGTGGCTTCGCCCCTGGCGGGTGTCATAATTTCCTTTAAAGTATACCTTGTAATGACTAATACAGAATTTATTAGGAACGTTTATTCGATTATTTTGAGTTTATGCAGGTCAACCTAATGGGTATTTTTTATTTGCAAATATAGAAATTACATCTCATATATCAAAAAAACAAACGTAATTAGTATTTTGAATAAGGAATAACATCTTTATTACAACAACACAAGTAAAATCAACATTTTCACTAGAAAATTACATCTTTTTTTGTATCCTAAAAGTAATTTTACACAAGTAAGATAACATCTTCAATAAGAGAATTACATCGATCAAAATAAGAAACTTTTAAAAAAATATCTTCAATAGATAAATTATGCCCTATAAATATAAAATTAAATAAACTATTTCCAAAAATCAAAATCATGAATCTCATATTTGTTTAAGCAATGTTTACGAATTTAAATTATATTTAAGAACCATATAATAATAATAAAATTATGATATAATAAAAAAGATGGAAAAAAATTGATCTCAATCCAAAATTTCCATTAAGAGATAGGTTTTTCGGATTTGAAAGAAGAAAACTCATAAATGTAAGACTAAGAGAAATGCTTATTTTGTATAATTTTAAAGTTTTGGAGTCTCTTTTTTGGTGTTCTTGCTAGAGACCACATATAAAATAATAGAATAGAGAAAAGAAAAATATAAAATATAATAAAAGACAAATAGAAAATTGGGAGGCAACCGAAAAGGGAAATGACCGAGACAAAAGGAAATAAAAAATACAAAGCAAAGGGGAAGCCGAACAAGGATCAATATAAATTCCAACTTGAATTTTACACATATTTTTTTTCAAATAGGTCTACCAGCCATAGCACCTTTGTCTAGCTTATGACTGCGGGTGACAGAATAATATATTTAACCTAGTTTAAGAAAATTTCAATATATATATATATATATATATATATATATATATATATATATATATATATATATATATATATATAATGTATCATTTTAGCGGGTGTCATGCCACCCCTTCCTATAGGGGTGGATCCGCTCCTGGGGAGGCTAAATAAACGCAGATCATATCCCTACTTTGCGAAGTTAGGGAGATTGTTTCAGAAAGATCCTCGGCTCAAGAAAATCAATTTTCGAAATGTTTGAACAAGATTGTATTTGAAAAAAATAAAAATTGTTAATTTTACTACCCGAGATGTTTGCTACTTGAGAGGAGAATTATAATGTTCATGATATATTGACATGCATCAGGCATCAGGCATCAGCAGAAAAACAAAAATTGTTAAGTCTTTCTATAAATATTAGATAGTGAAAAAGATGGAATTGAAGTAGCCTAGTTAGATGTAATAGGCGATTGTTGCTTTCCATTTGCTAAGATTATAAAGAAAGTGATGTATTTAGCTATAAATGAAATAGTTGTAATCATTCCGTTTTAAGTTATAATTTTGCTACTCGAAGAAGTATGAAAATAGACCAAACCTTTCTTATTGAATGACGTAAAAAAGAGAAATAACCAATTAATTTGGACCTATATATGGCTACTTTTTGGTACTCATTTTAAGTATTTTTCTTTATTTGGCAGAAAATGGATGTTATGACAAAGGATACCCTTAATAAGACATTATAAGGCAAGAAAAATCAAAGTACTAATTGGATATCCAGAATAGCCAAATCAAACTCATCTAACAAAAGTGGAAATTTTTTAGAAAGAGGAGGAATAAGGAAATAATAATTTAAAATTTGTCGCATACTGATTGGTAGTATATATATATATCCAAAAAGCTGAGAATTCTGTAAATCCCTCCATTTCTTCTTTACAAAAGCTATAAAACAAAGAGAAGAAGCTAAATCAATGGCTTATTTATGTCCAGAAACTTTCATTCTCTTCATAATCTCTATCTTCAGTTCCATATGTCTTTCCTTTTCTACTCCATTCATATTATTGCATGGTAATCTTTAATTTTATACTGTGTATTAGCTGCCTTATTTCATTTAAGTAAGTAATTAATTTTCCTATGGAAATGGAAATTAATTACGAGTTGCGACCATGGCAGGGATTGGACAGTCGTGCAACGATGCAGGAAGTACATTTTATACGTCACAACTCAGCCTCTTGTCGAAATCTAACGGATTCTGCTTGTACGTTACATATATGTTTGTCATCTTCTCATGCATGAAATGATCAGCTAAATCATTAATTTGTTATGATTATCATTATTATACGGCGAAATACATAATTTATCCATTAATATTGTAGCGAGATCTTGTTATACATCTCTTCTTTACGGATTTTTTTTTCCACACTCATCGTTTTAAAAGTGTGTCTAATCAGATAACACTTGCATGTTTACACACACAAAAAAACACGTGAAGCCCGTAAAACATCTTATTTTTTATCTCCCTTCCCCACCGTATCCTCCCCCCTTCCCTCTGGTCTTCTTCCTCAGACCACCCTCCCCCCATCTTCTTCCCCAGAGTTTTTGAAAGAACATAAAATTTTAGATCTAAAATTGAGCGATTTTTGTTAGTTTATTGTCTAAATATTGTGAAAATCATTTATTTGTGATAGTTAAAAAGCTTAAACAGTAGTATTGAAGGTTTGGTAAAAAAAATCTAGAATCCACCATTATTGGATTATCATAAAAAGCATGTAAATTCAATTGGGTCTTGTTGATTATTGGGTTGTTGAACTCAATTTGTTGCTCGATTGTTTTCAGCTAGTTGTTTAGATAGTGTAGTTGAATTTTGATGTTATTGGAAACTTTCTCACAAACAACTATGATGGCAGCAACAATGGTGCTTAAGATAGAAAATGGGAAGACAAAGAAGAATGGTTTTAATTGTATTTTCTAATATTTTTTTTTCTTTTTAAGGTCAATGACATGTGTCACGACCCCATTAGGACGTGACTTTCACGTTATTTGAAAAATTGGTCAAGCACAAAAGTGGTGTGTCTTAGACACACTTCTGAAAGGTTGAGTGTGTAAAAGATTTTTCGTGAACAAGAGGTGTGTAAAAGGGATTATGCTGCAAGGTCGATGAGTAAACTATGTATTTTGCCTTATTATATTGTGTTATTTGTACATCATTCCCCTTTACTATTTTAAAATTAAGAAAATAATCTTTTTAAATCTCTTACGTGTAAAAGTAAATCTCCTATATATATAAAAAATATAGGGTCTTAAAAATATAAAATAGTTTGCAAAGAGCCACAAAATTAAATTATTATGGTTATTATATTACTGACATTTTCAACTACGATTGAAGATGAGAAATAAAAGTCAGTTGAATTTTTACACCATCATACTGTAACTTTTACCTATAAGATTCAGAGGCGAATTCATAATTTAAATTTAATGGAGTTAAACTTGTGTTGAACTCATTATACTGTTAAGTATGGATTCAGTTTAACATTTGTTCATCCTTAACCAGAGGTCTCGAGTTCGAGTCCCTGAGTATGAAGTCGCCTTTATAAGGGAGCGCTTTACCTCCCAATATGAGACTCCCCGGCGCGAATCCGGATTAGTCGGGCCCCAATATAGACACCGAATACTGGATAAGAAATCAGAAAAAAGAAATATACTACATGAAGGTAGCAAGGTACCCATTTGTTTAATCCAAATTAACCCTAACAATGTTGTGTACGTAACAAGTTAAATTTTTTGATCTTTTCATAAGTTAATATATACTCCATATCGAAAGTTATCGGTTCAGATGAAATCATATACTCTAAGCTACATTCGCCTCTGATTAGATTTTGTTATTTACTTTTATCTTTCAAGTTATCAAATTAGGCATACTATTATGGAAAATTACAAAATGTTATAGGTAATTTAAATCTAATTGTGTAAAACAGTTTTACAGCAGTATACTAAAGTTAAAGGCTATTATTGTTATTGTTTATTAATGTCTGGATTTTATTTATTTATTTATTTTTTGGGTAGAGAAATTGGAAATGGAGCGTTTGATTCTACTAGCATGCCTCTAGACAATCAGGTAACAGTTGACATAAAGTAGTGATTCTTATTGTTTCTCATAATTATTTCGATAGAATTAATTGTATAAAATTCTTGTGCTTTTAATGAATTGTAATCCGTGCCTTTCTTTTTGCCCATGCTGTACTTTGTAGGTTCAAGTTGCTTGTGAAAAGGTAATGAGACATCACTACATTATTCTTTTTGTTTCTCCTTTCAACTATATCCTTTTTAGAATAAAATTAAATTGAAAACCTATTGATAATGTCTAAAATTAAATTATAGGTGAAGGGAATGAATGAACTTCAACAGGGTTACCATTTAGTTGGTCTCTCACAGGTAAATATTCATCTTTAATCATAAATGTGTCCCCTTTACTTTTTCTTCCTTTCTGTCTTCTTATTACTCCCTCGGTCTAAAATTATTTATCGTATTTCTTTTTCACACGTCCCTTACAAAAATAGTAACTATGAGGAACGTTGGACTATATATATCCTTTAAGATATTTATTTATGTGATATCTCTATCCTCTAGAACAATTACTATTAAAGATAAAATAGAAAAAATATAGTAATTAATTTTGTCTTGAGCTTCTAAAATGACAAATAATTTGAGACAATTATTTTTAAAAATCACGACGGATAATTTGAGACGGAAGGAGTAATTGTGCGGCAATTAATATTTTATTTATGGAAAATGTGTTTTTCAGGGAAATATGGTAGCTAGAGGGCTTATAGAGTTCTGTGATGAAGCACCTCCAGTGAGAATTTTATCACAATTATATTTTAACAATAGTTTTTCTCTTTATGTTCATAATTTACGTTTAATCGTTTTTTGCATTTTGTGTTTTCTTTTTCCTTTTTTTGGTGGAACTTAATTGTGCCACAGGTCAAGAATTTTATCTCAATAGGTGGACCTAATGCTGGTGTTGCTGCCTGCACTGTATGTATTACTATATCCATCCAAGTCGTAGTAATATAATAATAACAACAACAATAATAAAAATAATAATAGAGTTTATTTGCATTTATAATGTAAAAGCAAACCCAGTTAGCAATGCAACCGCTCGAATATACAACTAACATGTTATCACAAGTTAAACTACGTCAATAATATATAAATTATTTACATTGTTGGTGGATATAACTATCAATTACAATAAACAATTACGAAGTGTAAATTAGCTTATGTTCTTTAATTAATTAATTAGGGTGGCCCTTGGTGTGCTGCAGCTGGTGGTGTTGGAATATACTCCGATTATGTTCAAGTATACTCTCTTTAAAATCTCTTTTCATATTCTTTTAATTTTTTGAAGTGATTATTCGAGTTTTTCATCTGGAAATTTTAGGCTCATTATGCTCCTAGTGGCTATACCAAGCTTCCAAATGTGAGTAATTATTTCTTTGGTTATATTCGTAAATACTCTTATTTAAATTGAAAACAGATTATATATAATTTAAATATTTTCTTTACATTGGTTCTCCTTTTTCTTTTTCTCAGGATATTGCTGGATATTTGAAAGGTTGTAGGTATCTACCAAAGCTTAATAATGAAATTCGTAATGCAACTAATCCCATTTATAAGCAGCGTTTCACCAGCCTATTGAACCTTGTACTTATCATGGTACATTTATTTTATCTCCACCTATATTTATTAATTCAATATAATATAATGTACTTACTAAATATATAATCCCCTTTTTATTTTGAATATCTTTACAGTTTGAAAATGATAGTGTGATAAACCCAAAAGAAAGTTCTTGGTTTGGCTTTTATCAAGATGGAACCTACTCTCAAATTTTGCCACCGCAACAGGTAATTTTTTTTCTTCCTATTTGTACTTAAAATCAATAACCATGTTAGTATATTTTAGGAGTAATAATTTTTTTTTTTTTTTTGGGCAGACTAATCTTTATGTAGAGGATACGTTTGGACTACAAACATTGGATAAAGCTGGAAAGGTGAAGTTCATAAAGTTGCCAGGAATTCACCTTGGAATGGATATTCAAGAAATGCAGCAATATGTTGCCCCATATTTGATTGAATAAAGCTGCTGCTCAAGTAGTCCACTGACTTAAAAAATTTCTAGTCAAAGTACAATAGTGTTAACAAAAAGTACTACTACTAAATTGTCTTCGTGTTATTTACATATCATATCCTTTACAATTTTGAATTTAAGGAAATGACTTTTTTGAAGAATATATTAATCTAAATCAAGTTTATTGTTAGATATGAAGATTAGCGGACGGCTTATTATTAAGAAGAATTTTCTGAGACCACTATTGTTTAGTGGCTATTAACTTCTTATACTACCATATACATAATTACTTCCTATAGTTACTATTCAGTTGTTACGGTAATATTCGCGCTGTTGTATTCATGAATACAACAACAAAAGCGCCTAAAAATCAAGGTAGCCAGCTGTACATACATGTATTCACATGTATTCGCGCCATGTATTCATGAATACAACAACAAAAAGCGCCTAAAATCAAGACAGTCCAGCTGTACGCGCATGTATTCACATGTATTCGCGCCATGTATTCATGAATACAGTAACGACAATCACCTTAAAAATAGGTATGTCCAGCTGTCTAAGAGAGGGAAAACATAAATAGCGTATTTCATGTTTCAATGGTAGTATGTATCATAAATACTTATTTTTTTTTATAAAATATAAAAAATAGCTATAAAAAATAATATTTTAAAATAATTTTGGTTTATAATAAACAAGGTGTATATCTTTGCTATAAGAGGTAAAAACTAAAATTCCTATTGCTAATGTAATAGCAAGTCCGGGACTAGTTAATACTTTGCACGCGAGTGTTTTTTTCCAACTGTTTGTTGAGAATATCATCTGGCATTAACACTTCTCAAAGATGAAAAAGGATGCAGTGATAGAGAAATGATAAAATTAATGATTGTCTTGAAAATAAGAAGTCACAAAAGATAAGTGTAAATATTGCCCCTTGGCTTGCATGTATATAGTAGGAATAACTTGTTAAGACTTTTCAACAATCGCTTATAGTGTTTGGAGAATCTACGAGGTTCATCTTTCGCCACGAGCTTCTTAACAGCTTGTTTGGATGGTCGTTATCCATTGTACGCATTGTTATTTTAAATACGATATTTATTTTTATTATTATTTAAACAATTTGGTGTGATTGCATCGTTATCTTGTCTTTTTATCTACCCTCACCCTTCAATATTATTAAATAATTTTATTTTATCATTTACTCTACCTTTTTGTATATTAAATTTATTTTGTATCATAATTTTTCTTTATAATATTGCATCTATTCTTCATATTGCTGGTGAATAATATCGATGTGAAACAACCATCCAAACAAGCTGTAAATATTTTGTAAGTATTTTGAAATATAAATTATTATGACTTATAATACTTTGTATTTAGTTTCCAAATATGTAAATTTTATGTTTAAAAAAAATTAAAAACTCTGTCTAGTTTAATGAAAAACTTTGACCCTCAACTCCTCCATTGGAAGGAGGTAACTGGTAAGCTACGTCTTGAAAGTTACAAGTTTTGCATACAGCTATATATACATATACTCAAACTTCTCATTTTGCAACTTGAGAAGTATACAGTATTTACATTGAGAATGTCAAGGTTTCCATTGGTAAATATAGCTTAGACGGCAGGCTCCTTGTAGCAGATTTTTTCTGAAGAAATATGTACAAATTTAACTCAAGAGAACACATGTATATCTACAGTAAAACTTTCCAGCTGTTTGCTCTCTGCAGTCAGCTTCTGACTCGGAATCTTCTGGTCTGCGTGGCACCGAAACCACATACAGGAGAGTCTTGCTAGGGCTGCCCCACCGGCAACTCGAACCCTATAAATCAAATTCAAATCAGCCCAGATCTCGGATCCATCCACCCTAGAGTGAAGGCTCTGATCATATCCATCTAGATCCGCCTCGGTTATCACAACCACAGCACCATCGTCGAAGGCTAACAAATTCCGTCCAGACAAGAACCTTGAGCTCCTTGAGATCAGACTAGTCAAGGGGCTACAACTGTATGTCCTTTTCACCATGAGATGGTAGAATTCCTCGACAGCCTAATTATTAATGGACAAAAAGAGTCAGCAACAATAAGCAGGATAGAGAAAACCAAGGCAACAGGAGTATCTTTCATCAATCTCCAAGCCAAAACAATCATGTGTACAAACAGAAGGTATAACAAGAGTAAAAGGCGAGGCAAATATTTGAGACACCTGCCGTTGGGAAGAGGCCAAAAGCACCCTCGGACGAATTGACTTCACATAGTTATATGCATCATTTGGTGTCATCTGCTTGTACTTAACCTACAATAAAAAACAAACTTTAGGAGAAAATACGTAAAATGATCTTTAAACAATCGATTCAAATAAGTCTTAGTTTACCCACCAAGTAGCATAAGACAATTGTTGTGCTACGTCCTCGACCAGCCTTGCAATGCACGTATGTACTTTGTCCGTTGGAAGCATTTTCTTAAAAAGAAAAAAAAAAATTAGCCCCTTTTCCTCTGGTAGTACACTTAACAATCTTTTAATTGTTCTTTAGTTTCTTTTATTTTTGGGGTTTTTTTTTTTGGGGGGGGGGGGGGGGGGGTGTTGTAAAGTAGATTTTTCTTTAGTTTCTGCAGGGAAAAGGTGTAGAGATGCAATCTTGATTAGGTAGGATGGAAGAGGAGAGAAGAACAAAGGATAAGTTTATCAAAACTAGGCTAATTTCCGGAGTTTTGCATCAACACTTATTTCCATAGAAAGCAACAAAAGAGAAAACCAGAAAGGGTAAGAGCAGCAGCTTGAAAAGAAGATCAGAATACTAGAAGTGCCTTACAGATGAGATGAGTTCTTCATTGAACTACTGGTCACAATCAAAATATAAGATGTCATCCCAACACGAAAGACTTAGTCCGTCTGTATAATCAGAAGCATCTTGGTTTTGCAAATGTATAACAGAAAATATACACAAGGGTAAAAGCTAAGCATCTTATCCTGCCTATTTATTTTTTTACAATTGTAATGAAAATTTTACTGAAATAGCAGCAAACAACAACAACAACAACAACGAGCCAGTTAAATCCCACAAGTGGGTTCTGGGGAGGGTAGTGTGTACGCAGACCTTACCCCTACACTCAGGGGTAGAGAGACCGTTTCCGATAGACCCTCGGCTCAAGAAAACGAAAAAAAAAACTACATATGAAAATAGCAGCCAGAATAATGAGTAGTACAACCATTTGCAATCTCAGCACAATAGCTACATATGAAAAGAACTAAGGAAATTAATCATCCTATCTACATCACGTACACTTTCATTCTTACACCAAAAGGCTAAAAGCGGTAAACATCTATGCTTTAAGTTACAATGTTTGCTTTTAAACATCACTGCCTATTTTATTATACTTTTTGCATATAATCACAAGTCAACACACAAATTGACAAATACCTCAAAAAGTATAATATCCAAATAGAAGATCAGTAACTTAACAAATGTTTGTGAATCAAACATTTTTTTTGGGGATAAGGTAAAAAAACTGCAATAAATCAAACGAATTTTTCTTGGACCAAAGTTATGTTGACTTTTCAACCATAACTTTCTTTTGATAATTGTAAAATATTTTCATTTAACAAACATGCAGTTTAAAGTACTTTTGTCTGGTTTCAATCATAAAAAATTTATTCTCAAACAATCGATGTCAATTTAAGAATTGGACACTTTGACCCTCAGACTCTTAATTGTGTCGGTGTCACTTGAGATATGATGGAGACCGAGCTCGTAGCCAGTTTCTGAGACAATTAGATGAATCTCAAGCTGGTAAATGACTGTGAGTTCATGATAAATGTAAAAAGCATCCAGGAAATTAAGGTCAAGATCTTACAATACTACAAAATCAACAAATAACCAAAATGGGAAGCCAAAGGGATGAGATTGTACTCACCATGGATGAACTCTACTGCTTGACATATATTGTGCAGTGATGGGGCGAACAAATAATCTCTTGTGGGCAGAACCAAATGACGAATACCGTGAGCCTACAAGAAGTAACAGATGAAAATAATGTGAACAAAGAGAAAATAACACTTTATCATGTAATGGGAAGGAAATTTAAATAACAAATCCAAAGTTTAAAAAAAATGTGACACCATGCCACGTAACAAGTTAATCCTGAAAAGTACAATGTGAGAATTAAGTGAAAGATTAACTTTTACTAGGTTGCAGCAGAAAGGCAACAACTTATTCATCCCATATTTATATAATTGGTAAACAGTAATACTCAGAAGATAGAAATACAATCAGTAGATCACTATGAACAGATGGACTGTTTCACTAAAAACAAGTACGGCATGTACAGCCTCCTCAGCTAGTGCAATCTTAACAATCGCATGGCTGCAGAACGCTTTAACAGTCCCAATTCCATAGGGGGACAGATGAAATAAGGGGAAGGGGCATGAAGGTGAAGCTTGAATGAAGATGGACTTATCCTTTTTTTCTTTTTTATAAGGGAAGACTAACTTACCTTTAAAGTGAAGCTTAGCAGAAAGATCAAAGAAAAGAGCAAACGTCAAAAAACTAACCTCATATAAAGAAGTTGGAACTAAGGTCTCATATGGCTCATTTAGGGTGACAACACCGGAAACACCAAGCTCCTTCAGCCTTTTTACATCAGATTGGAAAGGGACAGCACCTAATAACACAAACTAAAGGAGAGAGTAAGTCAGTAAATATAATCTTTTACTACTTTTTTCTGTTCTCTTTTCATTTCTGCATCAGAGAGAGGGCCCAAGGGTTACAGTAAAATATTGTTGATAGATTATCATAAAAACATATTAGTGCCCAGGTGTCCTAGTCATATGATTCCTAGGATAGACAAGTATAATCATCCTGCTAGTGAATTTGATAGAGTACTACAATGATCTATTACATGACTTTTTGATTATTGACAAGCATGTCTAAGGACTAGCTCTTCCAGAGCGATTGATATTTCTGCAAAATTCAGTTCAACCCTTATTTTCTGAATACCCATGCATATAGTACTAGCATTCTTATTCACGACTTAAGAGGTTCAGCAAGATGTTATCAACAGTTCAGCAATCAAGTAATCAACCTTAATAAAAAAGACATTTCCAAACAACGGTTTTCAAAAATAGAATGGATCTATCATACCACAGATAACAGGTAGTTCGCATGAATTTCCACTATAATTAATTTAAAAACTATCAATGCATTACATAGATAGCATTTGAATATGCAATAGGGATTTGACATTATAAACAAACACATCGCAGTTTAACTAAACTAATATTGAAGCATATTGACATCATTTACACAAAACAAACATCCAGATAACAAGGCAAACAGGATGATAAAAGGTGTCATACCTCGTCAATCCAGTCCCACCAGCGAAACTCCACCTGAATCTTGTTCCTAACAACGTTGTAAAGAAGTGTGGGGTAAAACAACGCCCGAGCTCCAACTCCAACCATGACCCTCCTAAGATCCAACACAACAATGGCATTCTTGCCACTACTATCACTACAACACAACACCTTAGCAGCATCAGCAGAGGATTTCTCTGCCTTCTCCACCACTCTACACACTACCTCCTCCTCCACCGCCCTAGTATCCAACTCTCCTCCCTTCTCTTCCTCTATATACATGATAACACTTCCTCAGACCCCCCCAAAAAAAGGATTTACACAACCTACTGATCAACAAGAAGAAAAAAAAAGAGGTACAAAATTACCAACCCCACTTATTAACAAGAGAAAATTTACACAGAACACTGATAAAAGATCTTCAACAATCCTGAAATTCAAACAAAAAACATAAACCCCAATATAATTCTCATGACTATCTTCAAAATCAACAGACAAAAAAGGGACCCTCTTACTGAATTTAATCAAATTATCTGTAGAACGGATCAGGAACGCTAAAATTGCAAAAAAGATTCGATCTTTGAATGAAATCAAGGTAGGGTTTGCAAATTTTGACCATATTCAGAGAAAGAGGTATCAATCGGACGGTCAAGTTTTCGCAGAGATGACGAGATGCTTGATTTGGAAAAAGTAATTGGATCGAAGTTGGGAAAAAGAGGTTGAGATAGCTTGGAAATTAAGAACCCTAGATAATACTCTACTTGGGAATTCAGATTGTTCCTTTTCCTATATGTGTGAGCCACGAAATTTGAAAGTCTTAATATATGGATAATGGATAATTAATATAAATAATTAATTAAAGTAGTAAGATTTATAGGAGAGGGTGACGTGCAAAACCCAAAGGTCTCGATTCACGAATCACGTTTAGTCTTTAGTTTGGTATAGGGGCTTATATTTGATTGTATGACCTGGCTGTTGCCCCAAATTTATGCAAAGTGTCATTTAGGTTCCTCCTCCTTTTTTTTTTTTTTTTTTTTTTTTTTTTTCCAATTATTTTCCTATATTTTGTAATTATTACTTAGGAAGTAAAGGTTTTCATGATGATTGTTTAAATAATTTTTAATGTTTTTTATTAGAGCAAACAAAGGAATCAAGTGTTGAATCTATAGTAAAAAATTAGATGTTGCACAGTGTCGCCTAGAAATAGATTGACCAATTGAATCGACCTTAAACGACCATCATTTTATGTGTATTTAAGGTCACTAACTTAATAGCCTGTTTGGCCAAGACTTTTTTGTCAAAAGTGCTTTTTTTGGTCAAAAGCACTTTTGGCCAAAAATTAAGGTGTTTGACCAAGCTTTTGGAAGGAAAAAAAAGTGATTTTGGGGAGAAGCAGAAGCAGTTTTAGAGAAACAGAAAAAAGTAGCCTTCTCCAAAAATACTTTTCTGAGAAGGACTTTTGAGAAAAATACACTTAGAAACAGTTTTGAAAAGCTTGGCCAAACACTAATTACTGCTCAAAAGTGCTTTTCAAATTAATTAGCCAAACACAAACTGCTTCTCACCAATAGCACTTCTCAAAATAAACTGATTTTAGAAGTTTGGCCAAACGGACTATAAGTCATGCGGAACCACATGCTCCTAAGGGGTGTCAACCGACACCTCTTTGTCAGAAAATTACTATCAATAATTTTTTTTTAAATATGTATATATACTATATAATAACACCTCTTGATTTCTTAGTGAGTTTATTTCTTCATATTTTGATTCATTTTAATAAAAATCCTGACTTCGCCACTGATTGTAATAGTAAAAATCTGCCTGAACTAGACCTATCAACTTTTAGCATCGGATCATAACTGATCTAGCTCAACTAACTGACACGAATAATCATCACTCCATCACAGTTTTGCATTCATACAAATAATCAGATATTCTATGATGTAGAATGGGCACCCCTTCTACGTACAATGAAAGTCGTTAACCTTGGTCATCAGTCTTTTTGATTGCCCTACTGACACCCCGCCCAACCAAAAACAAAAAAATCAGAGTCTGGTGCACTAAGCTTCCGTTATTTATGGCGTTCGAGGAAGGACCGAACCACAATGGTTTATTATACGCAGCCTTACCCTACATTTCTGTAAGAGATTATTTTCACAACTCGAACCCGTGACCTCCTGGTCATATGACAACAACCTTACCAGTTACGTCAAGGCTCCCTTTAACCCCGCCCAAGCAAGTATCATAGAAAAGTCGATATTTCGACTCTAGTGATTCAAACCATACTATGAGGGTGTTTGGCTAAGCTTATAAATTGGTCAAACTAGCTTATACGCATTTTTTGGCTTATTTACGCGTTTGGTAAAGTTAAAAGTGTTTATAAGTCAAAATAAGCCAAAAGCCATAAGTTGGTCACCCCTAGCTTATGATTTTTTAGCTTATAAGCACTTTAAATTTGACCAAGATTTTTATTTTATCCTTAAGATAAATTTTTTAAAAACAAAACTCTTACCTTGATACTTAATGCCTCAGGTATTGTTCAACTTAACCCCTCCTTCCACCCGCCTCTTCAAGTCTGCATTTCTCACTGATTATTTAAGATAAACAAATTCTCTATTTCTTTGCATATTTATATCTATGTGATTGTGTATTAATCTTTGAACTGTATATAACAAATGAGGACATATCAAATTTTTGGTGTATTACTTTCTAAGTGTTGTGGTGACGAAGACAATGTTTTGTTTCTCTTCAAATAATTTGTCCTATTTTAAGTTTATTTTTTACTGAAAAACTTTTATCAATTTATTAATTATTATAAATTTATATGCTTATCATAAAATAAATTATATTTATCAGAAAAGTTATCTTAGCTAAGTACAATTGTATTTAAAATAAAATGACAAATAGAATATTTTGTATTTGGATCGATTTGGAATCTAAAATTTTGAAGAAATTATGCTCTTATAAGTGTAAACAGTTCTTAGGTTATTTAAAGTCATTTTAACAGAAAAAAAGCTTATCAGCACTTTCTTATCAAATACTGCAACAACTTATTATCAATTTCAGCACTTGTATCCAAACATTTAACTGCTTATTTATTAAATCAGTTTCAGCACTTAAAAGTGCTTTTCAGCCCCTAATGCTTCAGCTAATCTAAACGGGCTCTATACTTCTTTTTTTCTTAAAAGAAAAATTGAAGGAGTATATATGTTGGTACTAGTTCCTCTTGATTTCTTCATAGTATTGAGCGATTTGGTAAATGGAAAAGGTCACCCTCATCTTGCACAGACAGTGTTTCTTCTGTTTAGCAAACTTGGTTAAAAGACAAAATTCACGTTTTAGAAAATGATAAAGAAATCATCTACTTAGCTTTTAAAGAGGGCAAATCTACATACTTTGAAACGTTATTTTAATTCCAAAATATTATAAGCTTGACTAGAAGTTAAACATGATGCATTGCACATTGAATGTTTCAATATTGTTTAGACAAAAGACTCCATTGTCTTCCTCATAACTTATTTATGCAGTTAGTCTCTCCAAACAAACTCTCCTTTTCTATCAAAGGCCTAAATTTGTAAACACACATGTAAGTTATGAGCCACCCCATAGTAAAATCTTTTTTCAGCAGTGTTTGTGTGTTTTGTAAGCTCACACATGTACCTTATAATGAAAATTTGCAGCAACAAAACAGACGTATAGCGTCTCAAGTACTTGTTTTGGCCACAGTGATAGCAAACTTGCAGCCATGCACAAAATCTAACATCATAACTTTGAACAGGATTGCTTAACTGAAGACTCACAACAGAAGAGTCCTCACTGTTGGGATTCTGATTGTGGACTTTGAACAAAATGCAGAACAGACTGCTTCTTCGTATCAATCACAATTTCAACTGTTTTTACATAGACATACTTGAGAACAGACTCCGTCTAGCCAATTTTTGCCAAACCATTTGAGACTCCATCTTTTCACACTCTATTTGTTCCTTCTGGCTAAGTAGGAGCGGTATGTTACGCGGCGCCTTCCTGAGATTCTTTGGAAGGGCGACGTAAGGCTAAGCAACCGATGTCAGGGTGGTTACTGTCCGCCAAATGAGGTCCTCGCCACACGCTAGACGAGATTGTCAGTGCCGTGTGGGAAAACCAATGCCAACAATTTGAGAGAACAGAAATGAGATTTGAATAAAAGCTTGATTGCAATAATGAAAGCTATTACAAAAGAAGGCAACGCGGTGTCGAGGGGTAGAGACACCAGTACAGAGAATTGCTTGCTAGAAAGTTTTGAATGCTTGATACCCCCTAATAATGCTTTAAAAAAAAAAAGCCAAAGTTACATGAGTAGACTAAACTACGCTAGAGAAACATAATGAAAGTACATGGAATAAAGTTACTCTATATTTACATAGAAAAGGACTTAGTTTGCTACAAAGGTAGAAACAGGTCCGTTGGCAGCAACTTTGACTCAGGCATCACGATCTGCGTGCGCGACGCTGTTGGCAGCTGCTTGCGGCGGGGCGCTAGCGAGGGAAATTGGTGGGGCGACAGAGGCACATACGCGCTTGTCACTTGGTGCGGCCAAGACCACGGGGCCGTCTGTGGCGCTAGACGTTGGGAGACTTGCTAGGACGCCACGGGGCGCGTCCAAGGGGTCATGGGCCATGGCTGGAAAGCCGCCCATGACATTCTCCCC